>CM055663.1:2279975-2457590 GCA_029378335.1 Agrilus mali | reverse complement strand
TTTCGTTTAAGATTCCAATGGAAAGAGCTGAGAACATCATTCTTGCGTTTTGTGAAAAACTTACCAAAGCTCCTGGTCAGAGGTTGAGTGAAGTTTGTTTAAGAGCGTAAGTTCTTCAATTTTGAAAGAAATAAGTTGTTAACATTATTGTTTTATAGGCTGTGGCTTCTTTTTCAGTCCTTAGATGAGAGGTCACCAATGAGATATCATGTATATTATCATTTGATTCAAATAGCAAAACAAACTGACCAAGTTAAAAGTGTTTTTAGAGATATTGAACACCTCAAACAACAATTTGCGCAGTCTCCACCATCAAGTGAACAACTACAAAAGCTTTACCGTCTTTTACATGAAGTATTATTGAAAAGCAATCAAAGGTAATAACCACAATTTTTGATTTGTTGCATGATACTGAATAAATCAATTTGTAGTGAGCAGGCTGCAAAAGTTATGATTGAACTTTTGGGAACTTACACTTCTGAAAATGCATCACAAGCCAGAGAAGATGCTATCCGTTGCATTGTGTCAGCACTGGCTGACCCCAACACTTTCCTTTTAGACCCTCTTTTATCTTTAAAACCAGTCAAGTTTTTAGAAGGAGAATTAATTCATGATTTACTTTCTATTTTTGTAAGTGAAAATATACAGAGTTATTTGAACTTTTACAAGAACCATAAAGAATTCGTTACGTCACATTTGGGTCTCAATCATGAAGAAAACATGCGTAAAATGAGGCTACTTTCATTTATGCAGATGGCTGAGACAAATCCCGAAATTACCTTCCAATCAATTGAAAGTGAACTTCAACTTGAACAAGATGAAGTGGAACCATTTATAATTGAGGGTAATTAAATTAGATTTAATTTAAAAATAGAAAAAATGATTTTTTTTAATTCTTTTGAAGTTCTTAAAACTAAACTGGTCAAAGCTCGTATGGATCAGTCTGCAAGGAAAGTGTATACTTCAAGCACCATGCACAGGACCTTTGGAAGGGCACAGTGGCAACAATTACGAGATCTATTGTACTGTTGGAAGACAGACCTTCAGGGTGTTCAAGATCATTTGAAAACAGTCACTGCTGCTCAGTTAGAAATGATGAATCAGCAATGAATTATAGTTCCTATTAATATAATTTATTGCTAATTAAAACTAATAAATTACTTTTTATATTTTTTGGGAGTTTTTTTAAAGGATATTAGGAAAAAATTACAAAGCAAAAATCAAACTATTAAAACTAATTGTGAATACAAAAAAAAAACAAAAAAGATTAAATAAGTGAATGTATTATAAAATAAAGACAAATTAGTGGGCGACTGATAAGAATAATTCAAATTATGCATTAATTTATACTCAGATGAAAATTTTAAGGATACAAAGGACAAAATACTGGTCAATAAAGTAATATACGAACATTCAACTATAACGAAATTAATATTCATCCTTTAAGTTAATATTCTTTATAAAATTATAAAAAAGTGGAACATTTTGTTTAATCAATAAATGAAACCTATGTTGCCTGACATAAAATACTTCTACAAAAAGAAAATACAAAATAAATGTAATTGATTGTTACTTTGTACTTGGCTTACTTCCATCAGTTCGTTATTTCCAAAAAATATAATAAAAGAAGAGAAGAATAAATAGAAATAAATAACTATTAAAAAAGACGTACTTATTGCCCGTTAACAAGTGTAGCTTCCTTGAACCGTTTTTCCTGGGCTAACTGTAACTTCTGCAACTTTTTAATCACACCTTTACTGAGTTCTTTCCCTTCGGCGTCGTGGGTTGGTAATCCCTGAAAAAAAAAATAATAACATTTAGTTATAAAACAAAGTAAAATTATTACAAAACTTACATGTGCATCAAATTTGGAATATTTATCTGTTTCATTTTTAAACATTTCAGAAGGGGGTATTTTCTTCAGGGCTTCTTTTGCGGCTTGTGCTGCAACAACTTCTGCTTTTTTCCTTTCCTTTTCTGCTGCCTTTGCTTGTTCCATTTTTCTTTTCATTTCTTTTTCCCGCAACAGAGTATCTTTGTCTACCAATTTAATGGTACTGGGTGTTCCTATAAAAGGTCCATTAACAATGTTAAATAAACATTTTTAAACATTTTCGAACGCAAACCTTCTTTATCTTCAAGCCGTACTCCAAGATTGGGCAGGATGTCATCCCTGAGCCTGTCGCATTCCTTTAAGATATCAGTAGCCTTTACAGTCCTAGAGTAATTTCTTACATTGTCTCTAAACTCTGCTATAACGTTTAAATATGGCATAAGAAGGCATTCCGTCTGAAAATCAACAAAAGTATTATTAAAAAATTGTAAATTAAAAGATTTTGTAATAAAATTACCTCTACTTCATTTGACTGAGTTTTCACTGGGAAACCAATTTGAGAACCTTTAGGAATTAAACCAAAAACTTGAAATATATGAGTTATGTAGGAGGCAATGTCCTTTAAAAGTATTGTATTGGGCTTCTTTTGATCTCTCAAATACAAATTGCAGGTACATACCAATTCTCTTAAGTTTTCCATTGCTGTTCTTGTATCAATGTTATCTTTAAAAAAATATTTACCTGTTTAATTGTAATATAATTTTTGATGAGTAATGTTTTTCTTGTCTTACCACACAGAGTAGCATGTACATTCTCCTTTGCTTGTAAATATTTATTATTCAATTCTAATTCTTTACTTTCCCATCTTTCAAATTCTGTAACAGTTTTGCAAATGTTTCTTCTAAGCCCTTTTACATTTTAAAAAGAACTCCTGAAATAAAAGTAAATTTTTATATGTCCATATGATATTGTATCATAATAACTTACGTTAAATGTTTTTTCATAAGATTGCAGATTCCATGGTGTTTGTACTATAATCGAGAGTGTCCTTCCACGAATGCAGAAGAATAAGTTTTCTAGTGCGGTTTGAATAAAGCAAAATTTTATTATTGAAACTTGAAACATGAAAACGAGCACACAAAATTTTAACTTGTTAAAATTTAATTTTTAATGTTTCAAAAAGTAAAGTCTAAAAAACTTACCTGAAAATTATTTTATTGTTGTATTCATTTTAGTGATTAAGCTGCTTCCATGACGATAATGACGTATTTGTTGGTTTTACTGCAACAAAAAATAAAAATATTAATAAAACAAGGCAAAAACTTTCTGATTTTTTTTTCTATAGGGAACAACTAGTACACACAGTGGATATTAAGTAAGGCATAAATTCAGTAACTACGTTGTTATCGTTTTTTAGATAATCTCCAAAAAGGGGCATAGCGATTCAAAGCTTCGATCTTCATTTAAAATGAGAACTTACGTTTGTTATAATTGATTTTAGTAATATTCCTATTCTTTTTCCAACCATATACAACTTTCGATACGTTATATTTGGAGAAAAACGAGAAATATATCCTTTAAAAAAATAAAACTATTTTTCTCGTTTTTTTCTACGTATAACTTATTAAAATTTTTATAGTTGAAAAAAGAATAAAAGGTACAACCCAAATTCAATAATAAAGAATATCGGTTTTCATTAAAAAAAAAAGATCGAAGGCGTCATACAAGAAGAAAAAAGACAAAAAAATATAAATAGGCTAAAAAATTGCTAAAATTGAAATCGCTGCACCCTTCGAGATTTTTTCCAATAAATATAAAATTATAGAGTTTATGCGTTACTTAATTTCCTCCCCGTATGTAAAAATAATAATTCACATGGCGAGAATTAAAATTAAAATAACAATTTAAGTAAAACAATTGTATTAGATTTTATTAAGTATAGTGATATAGGCCACCCAATGCACAACCGAGTAACAACATGGCCTAAATGGAAGGCTTGAATACATAGAATAATTTTAATTAAGTAACTTACAAATTATATCATTTATTTGATTTGATTTGATTTGATACATCAATAAGAAACTTTGAAATTGTTCTTATTTTCCTATTGCACCAAATAATAATTTTTTAACATTTACATTTCTAGTCCCAAGAAGCTAAAACTTACTTATTAAACTACATAAAATGCAAAATGTGGACGAAAGGATTTTATTTACGAATAAAACTTTTTCATCTACATTTTGCACTTCATTTCATTCAATAATTTTAGGTCCTTGGTATCAAAAATTTAACTGTTAGAAAATATTATTTGTAGCAATACCAAAAAGATTAAAGAGACATATTAATAAAGCAAATCAATTAAATAATGTAATTCACGAACAATTTTTCTCCAACCGTATAAAATACCACAGATAAAGTTTTAAATTAATAAGTAAGTGTATCAAAAATATTATAAAATGACTATCATTGTTACAAAACGGTCATGTTTATGTCTCCATGATTAGATATTGTTATCGATGTCGGCCATTGCTGTTCCCTTTTGTTAAAAATTTCGCGCTTTTGAATTCAAAATTCAAAAATTTTGTTTTTAATTTAACTTTTATTATTAAAATAATATTTTTTATTAAAGCAATTGTTTCCTCCACTGTTTTTCACGATGACTTTTATTAGTAATTAATTTGATCCTTTTAAAAAACAAAAAAGTTTGATGTACTAAACAAATGAACAAAGTATCGAATGAAAACTAACGAGACGAGAAAATAGTTGAAAAAGGAAGTACATAAATGTAGATATGCCATTTTATATTGACTAAGAAAAAGTTGTGTAATTCGTAGATGGCAAGGAGCACTAATTGCTACCCCAGAATTATTCAACACAGTATTTTGCCACTCTCAAAATTTTGAAGTCTAAAAAAATAAGTGAAAAATCTAAAAATTGGCTTAAATGTGGAAAATTCGTTTTTCGCGTGGGTTCGTCGTCTGCCTGCCCGTTGGAATTACCAAGAAAAATCGCTCTAGCACTTGTTTTAAGCGAGAGACAGTTGTTTTGGCGACACAAAACCAAAGTTCAAGTCCTGGGCAGACGTTAAAAAAATATTTTGTCAAAGGGAAGTGCCGATGGCTCGGGGCGCGACACGTTTACAAACAAAACACGAAAGGGGTATCTAATAAGCATGCATTTTTGATTCGAATGTGCCTTGGAACTCGGCACTCGGAATTCGTCTATCTGTTTATGGTCTCTCGAGGAAAAACCGATCTGTCGTCGTCTAAAAAACGCTCGCCTCGCATCCAATTGGTCTTCCCCCGGTCCCCGAGCCACATTCCTTAAGTATAAGGCAAAAAGTAGCACCCAGCATTTTCTCACGCTATTTTTCAACTGATAAGACAACGAAATGTAATCGTTATCAATGAGAATGTGTAGCTTATCGTGACAATTACGTTGTGGGGTTGTTTTTGGGGTACGTTTACAGTCAAAACTAGTCAAAAAATCGTCTAGATCGGAGACAGCTGTGCGTAGTAATACGCTTAAATGTTCGGCGGCCATCTTGGCGTTGCCGAGACAACAATGCACCGAAGAACAGAATCGAGTGTGCTGTTGCGCCGAATGTATGTGCTCGCGTGATCGCGGCGGCTGTGGGGAAAACCAAAAAAACAAAAGGCACCACTGTATGTGCACTCTTTTTTTCTCGAATTGGATTACTTTTTCTTTATTTATCGAGCAAAGTGAAATAAAAACATGTATTATACTTAGTTGTGTGTGTGATTTTCTTTTTCGGTTCTCATTTATTTTATTTCTCTGTGGCAGTGTAAGAAGTGAAATATTTTGTGTCCCATGAGGGATCTCACTGTAAAATGTGGATAACATACACGAGAAAGGATTTGTTGTGGATTACGTTTACGGGAATTTGGTTTCTTTGCTGCTTTCGGGGTGCACTTGGTAAGTTTTGAAAAGTGTTAAGGACGATATTTGCGAAGAAGTTTACATGGGGTAGTTTTCGCTCCATTTTTTTTTTATTTTCGGTTTGGCGGTTTTATTTTGAATTTTGCTTAAAAGTTGTTCTTCAAAGAAATTTAAATAATTTGTTTTGGTTTCAAAAATTTGTTTCATTTTGTAAGTCAAAAAACATCTCCATTTTTAACGTTAAATTTATTTTTGAGAAATAATTTTGGAAAATGAAAATGTTTCTTTTAGGTAGGTACTCCAAAAAAAATCTAAACTAAAAAGTAATAATTTTCTAAACGTTTCGTTTCTGTTTGTTGACCGTTTCTCTGTACGCTCTAGAAATGGCGTTGTGTTTGAATTTAATTCATAAAAACCGCCTTTTGGGACAAATCGTCAATTAATTATGGTAATTTTCTGAACAGCAATATGTAAACAATTTCGAAATTTATCGGTTGATAGTTAGAGGAAGCGATAACAATTTCCCAGAACTAATAAGAGCAGAATTTTGTTTTCTTTTGCAGTAATAGTAAATCAGCAAACAAAAACAACATAACTATATTAATAAAATTTTGATTTTGATTGTTATCGTCAATAACTTCAAATTGTTTAATCACAATTATTTTAAATCGTTATTACGAGGGTGTAGGGTATGGGTATACCAACCCATAGGTAGTATAGCAAGCCAATACCCTCTCCACCACCCCTTGAGTTTCAGCTGTGGTACGGTACGACGCACCAGGGGTGCGTTGTCCGTGCTTTTGTAGGACGAGGGGTGTTATAGTTGAATTGTGTCGAATTACTACCTTCCTTGCCTTCAGGTCATTTTTTCTACTACCCGTTCTAAAGATATCGGGGCTTCCATCGGTAAGGGCCTAAAACGTACATCAGGCATAATAAATATGCACTCTTCTTCTTCTCGTGCTGTATTAAACCCTTATAACGGATTTTTCAACAACTTGTTGATTTAGTAGGTACGTACATGGCTTCAACTGTTTGGTTTCAGGTTATCGTTTGTTTTTCTTTCGAAACGGTTTTAAATTACTCGTGTAATGGGGGGAATGAACGGGCGCTAATAAAACGAAACTTGATTACGTTGGGGAGGTTGCTAATTAACCTGTTGAACTATGGGTCATACCACTAGAATTACTTTTTTTATTTTTATTGCGAAATATTCTAAAATAGTTTCGCTTATTACAGATTGTTGATTGAACTTGTAATTTCCAAACTAAAATTATTAACAAATTTACTAAACTAATTTATAAATAGTTTTTGGAGATTGTCTAGGGACTGTTGTGGTCCACAATAAAAATAGTTTGTTTTTGGAACGATTCTTGAAAAGGCAGGTGTTTTGTTGATTTTTCGTACCACCATCCATCAAATAACTAATTACGTAGTGGGTCAACGATCCAACGAGTTTTGGAAATGATTTTAAGACAACGAGCTTGTCGGGTAATAATCGTACATAGCAGCGTAGCAATTACATGCCGTGAGAAAGCTTTCGAGGTAATTTTCAGGTCATAATATGAATATATATATGTGTATTACGTACTTTTATGGCAACGCGTCTCACTCGATGATGTTTTGTTTCGTAGAGCTTGCGTTTTTTCGTTTTTTTTCTATTATTATTTTCAAAAGGAAGGAAAGAACAAACGACTGTCGACGCGCGATACACATACATACGTACATAAATTTTATTGTCTGAGCCCTCTAATAATAACAACGAGAAGGTAAAAAGTAACCGTCCCGTCATAAAACGGAACAAGTTTTAAATAAGTATCATTGTTGAAAAACTTGTTTCACTTTACTTCACAATATTACGAAGAAATTTTTGGACTTGTAGGTAACCACTCGCATTCTTATGTTTCAAGTATTTGTTATTTTTCTCCTTTTTGTTACATTATTGTTACTTAATACGTAAGTTTTATAAATAATACTTCTTGAAGTCGTGGTCTGGAAGAGTCCAGACGTCGACGACTCGAAGAATAAGTAATAATATCGTGTTTTGTATTTTATTCACGTCCTGGTGCACGCATTTTGGCACGCAAGTGAAGAATGACTGCTGTAGTCAGTCAGTCATACACTACCTATGTATGTATGTACCTAGCTAGCTAGCTGTTACATTCTTTCAATGAAATAAACTCAAAATAACAAAAATATTTAATAAATGGTACTTGGTCAAAAATCAAAGCAAGAGGCGTTTGAAAATTTGTCTTATAATTTTGGAGATTACCCCGAAAAAACGTACTAAAGTTTGATGTACCTACTGAACAATTGAACAAGTCATCGAATGAAAACGAATGAGACAGGAAAACAATAGAAAAAAATACCGGCCAAGTGCGAGTCGAACTCGCGCACCGAGGGTTCCGTAAAAACCTGTATATACTATGTGATGTAACTAAAAATTTAAGGTTTTCGGAATTTTTCCTTTATATGTGCTATAAAACATTGCTTCATGCCAAATTTCAAGATTCTAAATCGACTGGAAGTACCCTTTAGGTTTTGATTCCCTTGCGAGTAGTTGCGAGTTTGAAAATATGCGGCTTAAATTGCTGTTTCTTTTGATTGTGTTGACATAGAAATTTTATTTTGTTACAGCTTAAAGGTATTATAGACCTGAGTATTTGATATGAATTTCAATTTAATACCTCTACGCGTTCATGAGGAAAGGGGTAATAACTTTAAAATTATTAAAAATATTTTTATTATATGATGTAACTAAAAATTTACGGTTTTCGCAATTTTTCCTTTATCTGTGCTTTTAAGACGTTGCTTCGTACCAAATTTCAAGATTCTGAGTTCACGGGAAGTACCCTGTAGGTTTTGATTCGAAAATTTGCGGCATAAACGGCTGTATCTTTTGATTGCGTTGGCTTAGAAGTTTGATTTTTTTACAGCTCCAAGGGACAATAGACCTGAGTATTTGCTATAAATTTTAGCTTGATACCTTCACGCGTTCCTGATAAAAAGGACGGACGGACGGACAACGAAGTGATCCTATAAGGGTTCGCTTTTTCCTTTTGAGGTGCGGAACCCTAAAAAGAAGTACATATATATGTAGATAATATGCCATTTTATGTTGACTAACAATAAGTTGTGTAATTGTGGATGGCAATGAGTAACAATTGCTACTCCAGAATTGTTGAACACAGTATTTTGCAATCCCCAAAATTTTGAAGTCTAAAAAATATTATAAAAAAACTGGTAAGATTTGATATTTCATATCACAATATCTCAGGTCGACAAAAGTGGGAAAATTACCCCTATAACTAACTGTAAGAGTTTGACAAGTTTCTTTAAAAACTTTTTTATTTTTTTTTATGGTTCCTTTTACCTAATTATTTCATTAGTTCAAAAAAGAAAATTCTATGGGTGGTAAAACGTGGCCAATAAAAAAAATCTTTTTTTGAAAGCAATATTTCATCCTTTATCGTCCCATTATGAAACTGGTGTGTCTTGGATTTCTTTAAAAACAGTGTGAATTTTACCCAATCTTCGTGATAAAATAAGCGGAAAATCTAAAAATTATTTACTAAAATGGCTGCTAACAGTAAGTATAGTAGTAGTGTTCCAAATGTGTCAATTTTTTGGCCACGTACATTTTTGCCGGTCGTCCGATGGGCGTGGATGATTACTCTTGATCGAACGAAATGAAGCGTAGTAGAAATTCCAAAGTCGGCAGACTCCGGTTTTGATAGACGTACAAAAACTAGAATGAATAGAATCCATTCGAAGACGTTTTAAAATGTGTGTTCATTGTTAACAAAAAGATTCTCTTGCCTTAATTCTGTTCGAGGAGGACCTCTTTTTCGAACCCAGACCTGATCTGATCTGCTCAGATCAACTATCCTATCCTACTACCTACTAATAAACTAAATACATACGTAGACTCACGCTCACGATTATTTAGTAGGTACATAGTTAATTCGAGAACAAGTAAAAAGTTTTCTGTTTTACTGTAAGTACTAAAAATAGAAAGGTAGTAGGTACTATGTGCAATTTCTTGTGTCTAATATAACGTTTTATTTTATAGTGAGTGGTGTGTATGAGAATTAGAACTTATTTTGATCGATGAATCGCGAGTTTCTCCAGAGAAAATAAAAGATGAATGAATGAGTTAGTTGGTTGGTTCGTTGGGTCGTCGATCGTTGGTTGGTAATCATGAGAATTAGAATTAATTATATTATCAATGTAAACGGCGAGAATGAACAACTTGTTTGTGTTTTAAATCCACTGATGCGACGTGAACCCAAAATGAGGAGGAAGTTCACAAAAATCTCAACAAATTTCATTAAAAAGATGGGGGGTTTTTGGCCCTAAAAATTCGGGTTAATTGCACGTAAAAATAAATTATGAAATTTCAGCCAAAAATACCAAAGGGCCGTTCATAAAATACGTTCGCATACAAAGGGGGGGGGACGTCTTGCTGAGTGTGACAAGATGTGACAAGGGGGCCGGCAAAGTGACGTTCGCCGTTCATCAAAAAAAATTACTGAATTTTTACAGAATCCTTGGACTTCTGATAAATAGAAATATTATTTATTTGTTCGTTACAAAAAATATTTATTAATTTATTTAAATTTTATTATGAAAATAAAATAACTATTTTTGACTATCAAAATTTGTGTATTATCAATCAAAATTTATCATGTTCAGGGGAGAGGGGTTAGTTTTTGTGACGTAATATTTACAAGGGGGTCACAGAAAGTGTGACACATCGTGACAATCGGGGGGAGGAGGTCAAAAAAGATAATTTTAGTGTGACGTATTTTATGAACAGCCCCCAATTGCGAAACAAATAATTTACATAATTTTTATAAAAAATATAAATAAATGTGTTTTAAGGTAAATAATAAGGCAAAAATTGCAAACGTGCAGTTAACCAAATATCCGAACTTTAAGGATCAAAAACCCCGTTTTTAATTCAAAAAATTGTTGTGAACTCTTCTTTTTTCAATTACCTAGGAATTTTTATTTCATGCGAATAGGGAGGAAATTTTTGAAGCGTTAAACAGCAAGTGTTTCAAAAAATGAAATTTATTTAAAAATGTATCAAGACTTTCATGGTGCTAGTGTTTTTTTGGGCGCAGTATGAATTCAAGAAATTATACACGAAAATTGCATAAACAACCCCTATATCGAATAGAGAAGGTAGATAGATACTACAGAAAATAATTCTTCTTATATTTTAATATTAGGATAAAAAAAAGATATACTAATGTCTAAAACTTACCTTATTAGTTTCATCCACGAGTTCTTTTACTTTTATCCATGGGTATGACTATGACTGACTTCTTTTGGTGAATAAGCTGCTTCCACGACGATAATGACGACTTCAAACGTTGATTTCACTGCAACAAAATAAAAACAAATTAATATACATAACAATAAAGCAAATATTACCTGTAATATTTTAAGTTATCCAGCAGGGAACAATAATTATTTATTTATTGATTACCTTCGTATATTTGAAAATGATGATGATTCGGAAGGCACTTGGTGAAACGTTATTTTTTTTAACTAGGTATGTAGAGGTAATTGTATTAAAAAATTTATTAACAAGAAATTATTCGAATTAAGAGAGGTCCAATTTTTATCCCCTTTCCAATGAGTTTTTAGGGTAGTTTTAATGGCATGTATGTATATATTTATAAATTTATGGGTGGTAATTATATTTTTTTATGCTATTTAAGGAGACTAAATTTTGCAGATTGGCTTCAGCACACCATACGTGTGCTCTTGATGCTCAGACGTTTTCATAGGCTGTGGCGCGTAAATGATATTATTGTTGCGTTGTTTGTTAATAAATGTTACACTTCACGGTGCGCAAAATCTGTACAACCATTAAAACGGTTCCATTATAATCCCATTATCACCACCTGATGGTTCTGTCAATTAAACAATGTAGGTGTCTATTTTCACTAATTACCTACCAGTAAAATTTAATTATGGATGAAAATAAACAAATTTAAAAAATCGATAGAATTAAAGATCTAGGCAGGTATATTTTTCTGAGGGTTGTAATATTAGATTATTTTTAATTTGAAGTAGAATTGAAGAACTTTGAGTACCTACCAGTTATATTTCTCACGTCTATTCCTGACAAATAACAAACGAAGGCGTTTATGCTTAATAGAAATGACAAGCAAACGCTTTTTACGTTTCGCATTATTTGTCGTTAGCAAAAATAATAAATGACTAATATAAAACTAACGTAAGAATAATTCTCCTATCAGATTGTCCTACTTCAGCTTTTCATAAAAGGATAAAAGCTATTTATACTACATACCTAACTTCTTTGCCGCCGCTCTCGGAGATAAAGTTACATTTTTCGCCGGGGGCGCTGTGTCACTATACACATAACTAACTTAAAGTTGACGTTAAAAAACAATTTTAATTCCTTAATACTTCCGTTGTAGGCGTAGGTAGTTACCTACCAATAAATTATTTGTTGTTAAAAATTGAAAAATGAAATTGGTAAACGTAATAAATGTAAATTGTCTGTGAAAAAGAGCGACGAGGTGGTTATGAATGAATATGAGTAGGCAGCAATTTTGAGACTTAATTAATATGTTTGTTTACGTCTTTTAATAACGGATAACAGTTGTGACGATAAACAATCAGTATACATATACATCTAAATAAATAAATGAATTGTAGACAGATATACACTTATGTGCATGTTCAGCATTAATAAATGACGATAACATGATGTTTTATAACAAAAATTATTTTCTGTTCAGGGACACCCCCGTTTATTATTTCGAGAAAAAGCTCTTCTTTAAGGAAAGGATAAATTTTCGTTAGACTAATTTTTATTTTAATTCTTATGGTAGGTAGGTAGGTAGATACATGCATTATTGTGGTTGTGACGTAACTTCTTCGGTATTCGATTTATGCATAAGTGTATGGAAGTACCTAACGCCCGCTGGTTTCGTTGTGCATTGACCTACAAAGGTGTCTCTCTCTAGATAAGAACAAAGGAGCATCGCTTACACGATACACACCCGGGGCAGAAGAACTACAATAAATTGTTCCAAGTTAGTTGGCTTGGCCACTTTGTTTTGCACTCTCGTTCCATTCTTCACCTCCTCGTTATTAGCCTCCCGCGGGCCAAGTACCAGCCAATGACCCACTCGAACCAGAGGGCGTACCTCTTTACCTAACTATCTGCAACCAAGACAACACCACATCGACCGTTTAAAACAACCGTGTCCGTTCTTCTTCTTTTTTTTTTCTTCTGTTCTTATTTTTTTCTCTGCTCTTTTGTTTGGTCGCGTCTAGATTTTGTTACCGCGGATGACTTGATACGTAGATAATTATTTTGGTGACAATGTGTTAAGGAATTGTTTGGACAATTGAAAAGCGAACCGATCGATGCTCCAATATCTCTGACAAGTTACGTACGTGGGTTCTAATCGAGCGTATGACCAGTCCAGTGTGGCGTCCCTTTCGTCGATCTTATCGATTACAAAAACCGCTTAATCTAACGAAGCAAATCTTGCTGGGTCAGATCCACAACTCGTGTCTTTTCATCTCTACCGATGACGATAGTTATTCTTGCACTAACATATTATGTATTTAAAAATAATTAATTAAGGTTTTTTTAACGATTTCTCTGATGGTATTATCGATCAGTTACGCCTATTCTTTTCAAATTTGCAAAATAATTAATTGTGCTGGCAGCAGCCCTCCAGCTTTTAGCTTTCGTTCTGTTTGCGCTGTATCTCGTCCCAGAAGCAGCTGCTGCATTGCGTGACGTCACCGTGTTGTAGCCACCCTCCCCGACAAGACCTCGGTGCTTTTAACGGCAAAAGCACAGACAGGTGGTACCAACTCTACACACGCATATATATATATAAGGTAATATCCTATAACATCAACGAACTTCCACTTCCACGTACCTTTAAAATCAAGGAACGACCCCGATGTCTTTCTTGCTTGTATTATGTATGGTAACGGAAAAAGAACCAAAGAAGGGGGGAGGGGGTTTGATTCGCCCTGGAAGTGGCGTGCGGTCGGTCGTTGCTTGGAATCCTGTACATTATTACAGTAGAATAAAATGTAATACGATGGTAGGTATAAAGTTGATGGTTTGTATTCAAGAGTTGTCCCCCCAAGAGGTAGAGGCAGACACCTGAAGAATATTTCGGAGGCAATCGGGCGGCGACTTGAATGTTTAATCAAATTGCTTACGTAATCTGAATGAATGAATTCACGATATTGTGCATAATATATAAACGTTATCTAATTGTAAATAAAATGGAGAAGATTTTAGAGTTTCTAGCGAAAAAATATCAATTTCCTGTTCTCTCTTGTACCTACCTTCACAGGAAGAAATCAAAGTGTGGACGTGCCTACTAGGTGATTAGGTAGGTAGTTTCAATAATGGGGACATTAAAGGCGCAAACTTGCATTCGCGATACCATAAACATTTTGCAAGAGAAGAGAAGAGAAAAGAGTTAGTTAGTTACCCACTTGTTAGCCAGAGGCATGAAAATAATCTTCAGCGAGCGAGCAGAGCAAGCAAGCACCAGGAAGGCAGGCAGCAGGCAGGCAAAAGTCAAGCAGAGCACACCAACATCGATGAACTGTTTATAAAGCCGATAATTCCGCCAGGCTTAATAATTCTCGAGACCGTAAATTACATTTACGTACTGTACCTATGTATGTGCATCATATGTACAGACTTATTATATTTGTTGCCTGTGTGTCGTAGTCCTACAGAGACGGACGGAGAGCGAGTTTGAGCCGCAGAATTTAATTGAAGCATCCGGGATATGGTAATTCTGGGTCACTTAAATACAACAACCAATCAGCTATACATACATATAGATAGTATGTATGTAATTCACGACACACGGACCCAAATAGAAAAGCCGCCGAGCGAGCGAAAGAGACAGATGCAAAGAAATGGAACAGTATTTATGCGATTTTTTGTGTTTGTTGCTCGCGCTGATACAGATCATCTCGAGACGTACGTATTATTCGAGCATAATACACGTACGTCCCGTTACCTTTCACGAGAAGCCAAAGAAAGACGGGTGAGGGGGGGAATCCCCTCGCTCGAATTCATCTTGTCTTATGTATGTACATACTTAAGAGTTACGTTTACGTTGCCACATTGAGGAACCAACAGCTGTCACTTCGAAGACCGAAGACGCGGGCAGATTATGGACACGTTGCTTTAAATTAGTTTTATTCGGTGGAAGCTGAGATAAAACGCGAAAACGGACGTACAGACAGACAGACACGGTTGCTGATGTCTGTTTCGTGGTGATTCGACGAGGTAAATGAGTTGTCAGATTTTGGCGTAATCTGGCTGCCCATTTTCACCTCATTCTGACCATCAACGCTGTCTCTTTTTTTTTTGCCTTGGATGGTTCTACCTACCGTACGGTACCCTTCTTTTCTAGAAAGCATTCTCGCTCATTTGAATTAAACAACTTCGAATTTGTGGCCTTTTACCTTTTATATTTGGCTAGCGTGGAATAGTGACTTTTGGCAGCATTTAAATTTTGTTTCTTCTATATTTTTATTTTCTGGGCCGTAAGCCTTTTTGCCGACGTCATTACACAAAAATTTTCATTCCTTATTTTTATCCCCTTTAGGGTAAAATTTTTATAAACATTGAATGTCGTATTTATTTATATCTAATCAAAGGCCAAAAAAATATGTTTCAAGCTTTTATCTTTAAAAATTACTTTCCCATTTCAACCCCTTACACCCCTTTTTTCGCATTAAAAAGTAGCCTATGTCCTTTCTCATGCTCTAGACTATCTCTGCACCAAATTTCATTTAAATCGGTTCAGTAATTTTAGGCGAGATTGTGTAGCATACAGACAGAGTTACTTTCGCATTTATAATATTCCGCGAATTCATTTTCATCGGTTTTCCCATGGGAATAAGATATTTTCCCGCAGTAAAACGTAGCCTATGTGTTAATCGAGGGTGTCAGCTAACTCCATACCGAATTTTATTAAAATCGCTCCATCCGTTTAGACGTGAAGAAGTAACAAACATACACACTCACAAACTTTCGCCTTTATAATATTGGTATGATTTAGTCAATGACCCTAGAAACAGGAACAGGAAGAATACGTTTAAAAATGAGTTTTAGAAGGGTAACGATAAGTTTTAAGTTAACTGTATACATAATTTCATTTTTTTTCCAAATCTGAGCTTTGATGTAAAAGGGTCCATCAAAAATAAGAAAAACCGCTCGTAGACAAAGAGAAATTTATAAGGGTAGTTTAATCTAAAAATTGCATGGTATAGATTACTTTTAATTGTGTTGTCATTATCTGGATAAAAAATACAGAAATTAGTAACTTTTCTTTTCCTGATCAAAGACATTTATTTACGTATTTAGTAATATAGGAATAGGAAGAGTTAATTTTTATGTTTCAATAACTGGTCCGTTTGATGTAATTTGCACCGATATGCTTTTATCGTCGAAAACGGCATTAACTGCACGGTTGGATGAAGATTCGAGCATTTAAAGGATGTAATTACTGACATAAGTGTTCCTTCTCTTTTACACTCTATCTCTCCTCCATCTCTTCTTACTCGTCGGTGTCGGTCGTTCTTTTTCTTCTTGTGGGTCATGGTTTATTCGAATAAAGTAAAATACACAGCCGAAAAGACGTAGCGCGGCTCGCATCTGTTCGAGTAATCATGGAAAATGTATTTCACTCGATGGATGTACATACATATGTATTATGTAATAATAACAATGAGGTGAAAAGGTCTTTTTGTCTGTAACTCTCCCGGTTCCCAACGTGTGTGGTCTGTTGGTATAATAATTGATATTATTTACGTAATACAGAAGTGGATTTTAAATAATTTTATTGAGATCGGATACGGAAATAAGTATCATGGAGGATAACGAATGGGTTTGTTTGGTAGTGGGCAGACAGTTAGTCTGAACGAATTTCCCATGATGGAAACAATTACATACTTAAATTAAAAAATGTCGTAAATGCCATTTTCCGTGAAGAGGCTAATTTTCCAAAATCAATAAAAATCAACAACTACTGATTTTTATATTATCTAATATCTACCAAAGGAAAAAATCTTCTATGGAAAAGAATATTGACCGGGGCGAGTTTATTTTCCATTGTTTATGAGGACAATGTCCCACCAAAAATAAAATGTTAAAACAATACAATACAATCCAGAAAGATTTTCGATAGTGTCAAACCTTAGGATTTCTTACGAAGAGGCGGTAACACTTTAATCCTTAATACCTTTCAATTTATTATCGTTTGGAGGCTATTTTTGCTATTAATGTAAAACACCTTATTTGGCAGGGATAAAAATTACGGGGCGAAAAAAAGTACTCGAAATGTTTGCTTTCTAATCCATTGTTCCTAATCCTAATCAGAATATTGTTTGTAGACATTGAGACTGAAGCATTTACCTATCAAAATTAGCAGATATCAATTGCTCATTTGTTTTTACCCATGTTGTTCATTTATTTTTACCATTGTTTATTTGTTTTTACAATTGTTTATTTGTTTTTGCAATTGTTTATTTGTTTTTGCGATTGCATCGTGCTTGTTTTCGCCATTGTTCGTTTGTTCTTACGATTGTCAATTGCAATTGCGTATGGGGTAATATCAACTTACTCCTACATATTTATATTCAAAATGACGATCGACACTTATCAGAATGTTTCGACAAATTGCTGACCAAAACTGTAACTTGATAATATAAGGTTCAAGTGCCTACCTTTTGATTGGAGTGTCTCTGGGTTCCGCATTAGTTTCGTTTTATCATTTGCAGTTAGTTATCTAAAGGTACTCCTTGTAGAATGCGAAAATGCATCGAAAAAACTGGACCCCGTAGCTCTTGCAGCTGCTTGACAACCGTCCAGCGTAATCGTGTCGGTCTTCCATTTACGTACTCGTCGATCTCTCTTTGCTTGGTCGTCCTTTTGATTTGATGCCGTTGCAAGCATGAAAACGCGCATAATACAGAAGAACTAACTCAACTCATCGTTCATATAATATATTCAGCTCTGAACGATGACGCGTAATAAAAACATCGTCAACCAGTAGCTCGAAGTCTTGGAAGAGTATGCAGTTATTCGAGTAATTATAGTAATATAAGAAAAAGGCTCGCGACCGCGATTCGGGAAGCACTCAAAGACAACATGGCAGTAGTTCTTCTTGCATGGATTCGAGCGGTTAAATTCGATCTATTAGGTATAACCGTATTACATGCAAACAAGTACAAGAAGTAAATGCACACACATAAGTACGCAAATGTTATGATCTTGTATCGCGAGAATTTCCGGTCTGCAATACCGTTTGTTTAACGTAAAAATCGCGACACGATAATTAATAATAAATATCTTATTAATGGCAACAAACACCAAGAAACTACATACCTACGTTGTATTCGCACAAACAACCGGTTAGTTACTTCTCTCGCGCACACTCTCTGTCTTACTTGCTTAATTATGATTAGTTTTTCTCTTTCTGCGCAGAGATAACAACATTCTTTCCCAGATAATGTGTAAACAGCTACGACTGCCTGTGATAATTGTATCGTATCGTTCAACGAGTTTACCAACTTAACGTTTATTCGTTATAATTTTTTGACCCATTGACCTTACCGGGGCAGATCAACAACTTTATGCACATATTATTATTACTTATATATAGGGTTATACGTAGACAGTAGAAAGTTGACACGCCTCACCCACAATCTTCATAAATAAATACATACATGAAATTAGAAATTGAATTGTGACCAGTTTATCACATATTACGTCACAAAAACTAAACCTTAGGATGCTATAGTATAGCGAAACGGCTGTGGTGATACAAATAAACTTTTTCTTGAAACTTTTCACGTTTAAAAATATAAATCCTCCTCTTACCGTTATTTTTAAATATGTACTTATTAAGTAATTATTTATTATGATAAAAAAATTAACCAATTTTCTTTTCTTTTTCTACAGGATTTGTGTCGTGTTCACCAAGTCCTTGCAAAAACGGAGGGGTGTGTATAACATCCCCCCGGGGAGACTCTTCTTGCGAGTAAGTACATACATACTTTAATTTATTATTCGACCTCCTCGACCAAGCATTTTATTTAAACATTTTGTACCTACCTGCTGCAGTACAGCTTAAGTTTAATTATGTTAATTTAAACGGTTGTAAAACGAACAATTGCTTTCTAATTGGGCGTTTTTCCGCCGGTGTGGCCCAACCAACCAAAATAACATACAAGAACTCTGACACTGATTAAACGCCTTTGAAGAAAATTTTGATTTATTAGAGCACTGCCTTACTTTCACCTATAATGTACCTCTACTTATTTATACATGTAAGTACTCATAATCAAAATCAAGATGATTAATCGAGTTTGGAAAATAAAACACAATACTCTCCCATACGTAGCGTAGGGGTAGTAGCAGATATAGAAATCTGCCGAAATAATAATAGATAAATAACAGTTGCAGGGCAGGGTTTACTCTTAAAAAAAAAAAGAATATCGTGTGTATGAAGGTACAATAATAATCGCGCCTGTCGCAAAATAGGCTGGAAACATGTGCATACAATGAAACGTATAAATAGTAAAAAAAAAACTATGTAGTAGATACAATGGGTTCGTGAACTTGCCCATCTGTTGTTGTTACCCTGTATGAGAATAATGCTATTGTAACTGCATGGAACCTTGCGGTTCTCCACTTGGCACACGAGCGTGTTTGTCGTACTCGGTTTAGAGAATCAATGGCCCAATTAACCCCGGCACAGAGTGCGGGGGCCCTTTGGGATGTGGTGCCAAATGGACCGTGGCCACTTCACAAAGTTAGTGTCTATTGTTTTCGGGAACTCCCCCGGTTTTCTCACGAGCACAAAAATTCATTATGTATAATGTATATTAGTTAGATTCTTAATCCACAATATGTACGTGTATAATGAAGTGATGAGAATTATCACATGTAATTTGTATACCCTGTATATAATAAATAATTATTTATTTAGTGCAAAATTTAAAATTTTTTGTTGTTAGCAATGGCCCACAAAAAAAATAGTAGGAAGATTGTGTGTTTCGTAAAATCATAAAAAATATTTCTCACGCTTTTTGTTGTAAAATATACAGATACACTTATGTATGTAAATAAGTCTTTTGTTGCTGGAAAACGGGTTAAGTAAGTTTGTATTATTGACGTACTTGCGTTGCCGTTCGTTTAATAAAAAAAATACAAAGTTACATGTTTATATACGAAGTAACAATAAATGGAACGTTATTGTTTAATTATAATTGTACATATTATGTTGAAATCATTAAAAAGGGTATGAAGAAATCCATAATAAATAAATAAAGTAGGAAAGGGGGACCACAACTTATTGTGCAGGATTTTTGACTTTGGTTACAAGAAAGTTCAAATTCTCTCCTTTTAAATGAAAGATATGAGACTATCCCTATCCACTATTACAAATCTTGAAAATTTTAACGAGAGCATTTCAAAGACTGTTCCTCCTTGTAAATGAATGATGTAGGACTTTCTCCCCATACAATATCGCAAATTTGGCGAGAATTTTTCAGATTCCCCCTGCTTGTTAATAATAAAATATGTGGTGAGACTTTATCCCTATCCACTATTACAAATCTTAAAAATTTTGACGAGAGCACTTCAAAAACTCTTACTCCTTTTAAATGAAAGATGTTGTTGGACTTTCTATACAAGTTCGAAAAATTTGGCGAGAATTTTTCAAAGACTCCTCCCTGTTCATAAAAGGTTTGAGAATCCTAATAAAAATAAATGAGGGGACAAACTTTTGTAGGATTGACTTTGTTACAAGAAATTCAAATTTCTCCTTTTAATAAAATATGAGACTATCCCTATCCACTATTACAAATCTTGAAAATTTTGACGAGAGCATTTCAAAGACTGTTCCTCCTTGTAAATGAATGATGTTGTAGGACTTTCTCCCCATACAATATCGAAAAATTTGGCGAGAATTTTTCAAAGACTCCCCCTGCTTGTCAATAAAATATGTGGTGAGACTTTATCCCTACCCACTATTACAAATCTTGAAAATTTTGACGAGAGCATTTCAAAGACTGTTCCTCCTTGTAAATGAATGATGTTGTAGGACTTTCTCCCCATACAATATCGAAAATTTGTCGAGAATTTTTCAGACTCCCTGCTTGTTAATAAAATATGTGGTGAGACTTTATCCCTATCCACTGTCACAAATCTTGAAAATTTTGACGAGAGCATTTCAAAGACTGTTCCTCCTTGTAAATGAATGATGTTGTAGGACTTTCTCCCCATACAATATCGAAAATTTGTCGAGAATTTTTCAGACTCCCTGCTTGTTAATAAAATATGTGGTGAGACTTTATCCCTATCCACTGTCACAAATCTTGAAAATTTTAACGAGAGCATTTCAAAGACTCTTCCTCCTTTTAAATTAAAGATGTTGCAGGACTTTCTTATCATACAATTCCAAAAATATCGAAAATTTGGCGACAAATTTTCAAAAACTCTCCCCCTGCTTTTAAATAATAGATGTAGTGAGACTTTATCCCTATCCACTCCCAGAAATCTTATTTGAGGAGAGTTTCAAAGCCCTTCCCCCCTTTTTAATGAAGGATGTAACTTTATCCGTATCCACTATCACAAATCTTGAAAATTTATGTCTTAATATATTTTAAACCTAAAAGTTATGAAAAAAAATACAGTATCAATAAATAAAGTAGGGAAAGGTGGTGTAAAAATCTAAGGGGAACCACAACTTATTGTGCAGAATTTTTGACTTTGGCTGCAAGATTTATTTTATGGTTACAAATTGACGTTCATTTCCAATCTTACATACCTAACCTAAACAAATCAATTTATAAATATATTATGCATTTTATATACCAATATCTTTATCATACCTGCTTGTTATTTGTTGTTGATTACTTTTGCATGACATAAATACGAAACAATAAAAGTGACTAATAATAACAACAGCCTTCTTGTGGCACGGCGTGAGAAACAAATACGTAAATAAAGTTCCGGTTACATGCATACTTTAACACTATGTGAGTGTGATTGTATTCGTACCTTCGCTCTTTTTTTGCGGACAGTATATAGGTTGGTTGATACATACCTACCACCGACCGACATGCCCAAGACATAAGACATATTAATAAATGATAATATGGTTACGATTCGGATTAAAACGAAAGATCGTAGTCGGCGTAAGTATGTATGTATGAAAAACAGATGAAGGATGGAAGATAAAACGGGCCACAAGCAACAAGTTGGCCGTGCTCTGTTGTGTTCTCTGTGGCACGTACATACATACATACATAACATAGCTGCTAGCTTCTGGTTGATTAGAATGAGAAATAAACAGTTATTCAAGTTTGTGTGTGTGTAATAGATTTGATGTATAAACAACTACTGCCAGCACCAGCGAGCCAGAAGACCACACCTATCACTACTGCAGAAACGTTCTTAGTATTATACCATGGTACTATTATTAGTATTACCACGGTAAAGAATTTAATGGCACTTTTTACGACGTGCCACATATTTGCAATAAACATTATCGGCTATTGCAGAAAATTAGAAGACGTGTTAATAAAATCGATTCGGAACAGTTTAGGGCCGTAGAACATCGACTTTATTAACTGCTGACGTCCATGGAGCTTGATGGAGTGATAAAGCGCCTCCACCAAAATTTTCTAATAAATTATTCCTGCAGATAGGAATGTGAAACAACCTCCTAGAAATAAGTAAAAAAGGAAGGGTAGAGGTTGATCTCAATTAGATTCGTGTATTTGTATTTATGGTGTGTCGTGTTGGCTAAATAAATTACTTCAAATAATGTTCTCCACTACGTTAATTGTTGCTCAGTATGGGTAGCTTAAGCAAATATAATGTACACGATAAAAACCTGAAAATTGCCGCAATGAGACGACGAATATCATCATTGCCTTCTTTTTTTTTACTTTTCTGATTGTCGCTGTCTTCTCATATTCTTTCCATTCTTCTTCTTCACCTCTTGTTGGCTGATGCCCACGGTCGGCGTTCGTTCTTCGTGATTCATGGTTTTAAGAAAACCAGTTTCGGTTTGAGAACGACGACGTCCGTCCGTCCGAAGAAGAGTGTGCCTGGAGTCCGCCCGGTACCGTGCCTTCCACTTACTTCTTCTTCCATGGCTGCGGTATGGTATGGTATTTTTCATACAGCACCGCAACAATAAAATGCGACCGACAGCCACAACTTCTCGGATTTAACAGTGATACACATTTACAGTTACTCAAAAGATTCCAACAAGCTTTTTAATACGACGTTTTTGGTATATTGGATCTACCTCCCCTTCTCTTTACCTTATAGAAGAGAAATTTGGTACAATGTTGTTAAACTTTCCCCCATCCTTCTCTAGAGATCTTAAATTTGACAGGAGATTTTTAAAGACTCTCCCTTCCCTTTAAATTGAAGATGTAGGACTTTCTCCCCATACAGTTCCAAAAATATCTACAATTTGGCGAGAAAATTTCAAACTCTCCCCCTCCTTTCAAACAAAAGATGTGGTGAGATTTTCACTTCGTTTACTTCCAGAAATCTTGAAAATTTGATCATAGATTTTCAAAGACTTTTCCTCCTTTTAAATAAAATATGCTGATACATTCTCCTTGTCTACTTCCAGAAATCTTGCATGTTGACGAGAGAATTTCAAAAACTCTCACTATTTTTAAATAAAAGATGTTGTAGGAGTTTCTCCCCATTCACTTCCAGAAATCTTAAAAATTTGAGCATAGATTTTCGAAGACTTTTCCTTTTTTTAAATAGAAGGTGTGCTAGGACTTTTTTCTTCCCATTTTTTTTAGAAATCTTAAAAATTGATGATAGATTTTTAACGACTCTTCCTCCTTTTAAATAGAAGATATGGTGAGATTTTCACCTCGTCTACCTCCAGAAATCTTGCAATTTGACGAGAGAATTTCAAAGACTCTTCCTCCTTTTAAATGAAAAATGTTGTAGGACTTTCTCCCCATCCAATTCCAGAAATCTTAAAAATTTGAGCATAGATTTTCGAAGACATTTCCTTTTTTTAAATAGAAGGTGTGCTAGGACTTTTTTCTTCCCATCCCTTTTTAGAAATCTTAAAAAATTGATGATAAATTTTTAACGACTCTCCCTCCTTTTAAATAAAAGATGTGCTGAGAGTTTCACCTCATCCACTTCCAGAAATCTTGAAAGACAAAAGAGTTTCAAAGAATCTTCCTCCTTTTAAATGAAAAATGTTGTAGGACTTTCTCCCCATCAATTCCAGAAATCTTAAAAATTGAGCATAGATTTTCGATGACTTTCTCTCCTTTTACATAGAAGGTGTGCTAGGAATTTTTTATTTCCATCCCCTTCTAAAAATCTTAAAAACTGGATGAAAGACACTCCCTTCCTTCAAATGAAAGATGTAGTAAGACTTTCCCCAATTCTTTTCTAGAAATCTAAAGTTAGATTTTCAAAAACTCACCCTCCGTCTAAACTCCCTCTCAGTTTTTGAGCTCACAAAATTTATTTTCTGCAAACTTCTTTATATATAGATTGTGCTTAGTTGTATAGTAAGTATTCTTATACGTTGTTGTGGGTGTGATCTCCTCCTTCGTGGGTTCCATTATAAATAACGTTCTTCGTTATTGTTCTTTGCACGGGTTATTCGCCATTATCCGGCCATAAACTTCGCGTCTCTTTCTATCGAACGAGACCAGTTCTGTTGCCGATTCTTTTCTCCTTCGTGAGAGAATTGCCTTGCTTTACGTACATATGTATGTACTTAGTTATAATAGCCAATAGTAATGGCAATAAATGAAAAAAGAATGACTATTGTATTTTCTTATTGTTGTTTGCCTGTGTGGCCAGCAGGTACCTGATAAATTAAGTAATAAAACGGTTGAGAACCACTGGGAGGCACCTAAATGGTTTCAGAGGTCCTCAAAAGAAAATTACATATTATGTACTTACAGCAAAATTTACAATTGTTTAGTTCGTGATTCAGTCGTAGAAATACCTTTTCTTTTTTCTTTAAAATAAGTACATAATGCAAGAAACCTCATGTAACAATAATACAAGAGATTTAAGGTTACCTTTGCCCTTTGTTTGCAAAAGAGAGAGGGATTATTGTTATTGGGTTATCGAGTCGGGTTATGGATTATTGCGCAAAAGGCCAATAAAAAACTAAATTACATTACCATACAATATGTGCTGTTGTAAAGTTGTCTGATTTCCTAATATAGACTTCAACTATCTATCTACCATAGGTACTACAAACAGTACAGTGTACCTAATCTCATTATATACTTCTTATTGTCTTTGAAAATTATTTTTGCCCCTTTTCAAGTAAAAACATAAGTACACAGTATGTGTATGTTGTTATTCCTTCCCATCCCTCTTTACTTCATCCCCTCGTGGCTCGTAGGTACATATTGTTCATTGATGCCTGGGAACCTACACGACTTCACGACCAAAGGGTTAAAGTGTCCCTTAAATCCGAGACATATTGTCAAGTGCTGCCCCTCAGGATTAGATTCCATTAACAACCCCATGTAACTTCACTGGGAATCTTCCCACTGTACTGTTGTACTACATCCTCTTGATATACATAATCAAACACTGTTTGCAAATAAATAATTAATTAAATTTCACTTCTCTCTCTTTAATAGATTTTTTTAAATATCTGTGGTTTAGTCAGAAATGAAAGGACACCAACACCGCCAAAACATTTGGTTAGTTTTATTGTTGGATGAAAGTTCGTTTCGTACTTATACTTATCATAACTTTCACTCTACATAAAAGGTCGTTTTTCTACTGGCAAATTTTATCTGATCGGATCGCAGTTTTAAATATCACGATTACAAACAACAAATAGTCCTTGACAGGCCCCTGTTTGTTAAGTTAAAATGGTTTCACGTTGAAAGGTGGCATGTTTTCTTTAAGGCCTTAGTGTTATAAGTTATTAGTTATATACCTAATGGCTAATGTAAAGCGTGTATGACAACCGGCAACAGCACGCTTTAATATATAATAACCAAAGATAGATTACGTCACACTTTGTCAAATGTGTTAAAGTAAATTGTTATTAGATAACAATTTTTTTTGTAGATAGTAGATATATGTGTGTATATTGTAATTAAATCCCCTTCTGAGGTACTTACATACGTCGTCGTATTGTTGATGAACTTTAATGAGAATGCTGTTCTTTAGTTCCACTCAACGCAAAGCTTCCAGTGTGACCCACATAGGTACTATACTCAGTAGAGAGAGACCATTGTTGTTGGTAGCCGGCCACTTTTCTAATCCTCTGTAAAGGTATTTAAAGTAATTACTTGTAATATTATGTTCTCAAAGCACGAAACCAATAATTGTTAAGTGGCCTGTTGCTTTGGCCCACATTTTTAAGATACAACACTACAAAAACGTTCTCTAATTAATGATAAACCAATTGTTCCTTTAATGGAATCAATTATTGTCTACTTACTATAATTTTCTAACTAAAATAACGATATTCAATTGTTTTTGAATGTCGAGAAGAGACGAGACGAGATGAGGTGGAAAAATAAGAATTGAAGCAAGAAGGTAAAATATGACAGCACTTAAGCCGCGGAGCGTTAGCTGGTAATTAAAAGGTAATTAAAAGATCCCAACAACACCTCCACGTTGTTGGTCGCTCTGATCTCCACGAGTTCCGTTATCGGCATGATCGTGACATCTCGAACGTTGGATTACTTTTTATCGGCAGGCAATTACTTGAAATTTAGCTTCTAATGACGCGCTTCAGACGAACGAACGTCTCCTATTAGATGCGCTCCTCTTCGTACCACCGACGAGCTTCTTGCACATACACATACAATCCAGCATAACACGTGGTATGGTGTGGTGTTGCACCTTCTTGGGCCTGTGACAGACCTGGATCTTCGATGCACGACGTCTGATGTGCGATACCATCTGCATGTCCGCAGCAGAGTCCCATGGCGATAATGAAGAAGAACGTACTGTTGTTATTCACGCGCGTCGAAAGCGTTTAATGTCAAACAGGTGGTCGGTACCAACCAAGAACCTTTGGACCATCCATCATTAGAAAGAAGTAGACACTTCATGTGACTTTATTTGGACTGGATAGGTTGAAGAGTATTTTGGGAAGATTGGGGAACATTGAGAGAATTGTTAAGGACCTGGAGATTTTTATGGTGACTACGTTATGGATTATACCTTCATATGGAGCGATACATGAGCCTTATTGTTCCCTCTGACCTTTAATTTGTTTCAAAACTCGCCTCTTGTCGTTTGTGTTGAGTTTTATGACAAACGGAACTTTTTGGGAAGAATCCTTGAAACTTAAAGCTTTGAGAAGGTTCTAAAATCCAAGAAGATTCTCATGGTGGCCATGTTATAGATTACATCCTCATCTGGAGCGATACGTGAGCCTCATTGTTCTCTCTGACCTTTAATTTGATTCAAAACTCTCCTTTTGTCGTTTGTGTTGAGTTTTATGACAAATGGAACTTTTTCGGAAGAATCTCTGAATGTTAAAGCTTTGGGAAGGTTCTTAAATCGCAGAAGATCCTCCTGGTGGCCATGTTATGGATTACATCCTCATCTGGAGCCATACGTGAGTCTAATTTTCTCTTTACTTCTGAATTTTTCTAAAATTGATCTCTACCTCGTATTCACTTACGTCTGTATATCCAGGGAAATTCCTGCAAAGGTGTAGGACAACTGACTGAACATTAGGATAATAGAAGTTTTAGAACATTTTGGACCCCATTGGGAAACAAATGAACATCAGGAGTTTTTATGAGAAACTGGAACAAATCCTGTATTGGTCAAAAGCCTTTCGTCACTTAAAATGCCACTAGGATTATTGCAATCGTGATTTTCTATTTTGTATCGAATTTCAGCAGCAGATCCGAGATGTAGATGATGATGATGACGAAACCCAATGGCCCATTTCGATTTCTAATGTTTTGTACCTACTTCTTTTCTCTCCGATTGTTGTGTCTAATTCCCTAATCGTACCATACGATCGTGGCAGTGTGATGTTGGATGTATTAACGGTTCTTGTATTTAGTTCACACAACCAACACATTCGCACACAGACACATAAGTCGATTCTTCCTCGGCCGATGACGATAATAAATTTGCAGTTCGTGAACGGGTAACTAGCCTGCAAGCGCAGCGTTCCTTCTTTTGCGGACAGTATAAAATTACTTGCAGACCAATCATAAGCGACATATATGGTCGACGAAGACCCCAACATGCATGTGTGTGTGTATGGCTTGTCTCATGTGTGTGTGTGTGTGGAACGGGTCACATGTATGTATGAATGTGTGTGTGTACAAGAGACGGTAGTAACAAACGGTTAAACGTGTCCCGCAGGGGAAGTTTGAGCTCACTCACGGCATCCAACGATTTTAACGAAAAAAAGCTCGTTACTCTCCTCCTAATGCAAACTGGTGTCGAAGACCATGTTTGGAAAAGACCATTATCTGCCCGTAGGTAGACATTCTTCAGTTAAGCGCAAAAGTATGTCCAACCGCAGTCCGGCTAATGGAGTCTTTTTCTCCAAGGTATGCGGACCTTGTGACTTACGTTTTTTACAATATAATATCCTCAAAAATCTCATATTTTAAATTCTCCATAAAATATGGTTAATATTTTCATCACTTGGTTTATTCGATAGACCGTTGTCGTGATTCAAAGATGAGCGGCAGTAGAGAATGTAAAATAATAATCGTTTATTAAAGCGATGATGATGTTGTCGCATAACCTTAGATGGGTCATTCGATCTCGGTGGGAAGCGCTTTTTATCGAGTATCATCTTTCACCCTCAACTAAGCAACAACGCGAGCAAATTCCCGATTATTCTTCCTTCAATGAACCCGCACTCCTCTTGTTTTATTAATAAGAATGGTAAGCAAACGCACCACAATCACCATCTTCGCTCTTCTTCTTACTATCTTATTTTTTGGTCACGATCTCGCCTCACAAAAAAAAACAAAGACGATAAAGACAATATTCGAACGAGAAACAACAGAAGAAAGAAAAATTGACAATCTTTATTGTTTGTTAATAAATTGAAGCTGATCATCACTTGTTCTGATTCAGTCATTTGTTTTGATATCTTAGGTAATTTCTGATCAATCTGAAGAGAAATTCGTCTCAAAAAAAAATTGAAGATATTTGTTCGTTGGTTTGATGTATGTGGCATTTCTTTGTTAATAAATCATAGCTGATTATCACTTGTTCTGATTCAGTCATTTGTTTCGGTAAGGTAATTTCTGATCAGTTTGAAGAGAAATGTGTAACGTCGCCAATATAATCAGTGTGAATACAGAAGCTAATAATGTTTTGGGTAATTAATCAGCAACGTTGATTGATTTTGACGCCGAACCGTGGGGATAATTACACGTCCATCGTGTCGACACTACATGATCGTCATTAATCCATACGAGTCGAATTGTTTTTCATGATGCTGTCAAACCTTTCAGGATGTATTACCGTCGATTATTATTAATTCGTTTAAATAGAATCTATTATAATAAACAACAGACAGAAGCAGCAGATAAAGGATGCATTTGTTTTTAATGGGATGTGTTTTGTTTTCAAAAACAAAATATATCTATAATGATGCACTTTTGTTCTTTTTTTATTAGTTGAAAGTGTAATCAATTCTTGGGACCTCAAAAAAACTGCATTCTACAGTATATTTGATTTCTTGTACAAGTTTCAATTTCTTGGAACGGGTTTTCTGATTCACTTCATAATACTATCTACTGGTACGAATGAAGAAGAAACCAGACCCGTGAGTGTTGTTTATTTAGCCGCCACATGTGGCTTTCTTTCGCATTACAGACTTAAGTACCGACATATCTATCTGTAAGCACACATGCATGCATGTGGATATATAATATGATTTATCCAACGTTACCGGTGGTGTACACATTGGATAGATACTATTGCCTTGGCATCAACATAAAGCCGCACACAATCGAGATATTAGATATTACCTATATGTTATGGTCACCGTTGGGTGTAATTTTTCTTCTTTGGAATGGAGAACGAACCGGAGGTGACTGCTACTGCTACCGCGAGACGACGCGATGCGGTAGCGGTGAACCAAGCAACCACTTTTATATTGTTATTGGTCATAGAAAGTAGAAATGATATACCTATAGAATCGGGTTTTCGCCTAACAAACAAACATGGTGAACCATTTGGACTTAATTAATTTAAAATGTAAAAGGCGTGCGTGGTATCGAATAAATAAAAACTGTTACAAAACATTATAATCGACCTTTACAAAAGACCCTCAAGCTGTGGCAAAAATGCTATTCTACTACAGTGCAGTACGGCCGTTTCAGTAGTTGCAACAAGACTTAATCTTTTCTTTTTGTTCCGGTTTAGACGTATGCACGCACAAAAGGCCACCTGGTGGTAGATATTTTGGGGTTGTCTGCAGCGTCCTCCTCGTGAGCACCCTTATATTATGTGCATTCTGTTTGTACAGAAGCAACGGTATTATTGTGTTGTATTTAATACCCACCTATATAACCAAGTCGTTGTTGGACTCTTCGGTTCAGGATTTCGTAAAAATTACGCAGGAAAAGAGAAAATTATTATCATATTTCCATAGGGTGGTTTATTTCTTTATACCCCTTTTGGCCTATCTGTCGCGATTTGGTTGTACGTTTTTAAGAACGTTAATACGGCGCAGTAAAACCAACAAGTGGTACCTATTAAAACGAGGGTGGCGGGAAACCAAAGTGAACCATGGCTTATACCCATATCTTCGTAACAAGAAGGTCTTTTTCCTTTCTCGCGTTATGTACAACATACATAAGTAAATAGTTGCCTTTATTTACTTGGGTGCTCGTGTGGCACCGTGTACATGGAGATGTGTATTTTGTGTGTGTGTGTGTGTATCAGCTTTCCTGTTTATATATATATGTATGTATGTATGTATGAACGATGCATGCATGGTGCATGGTGTCAGCCCACGTGTTCGGCATATGCCCCGCTGCCATTCGAAATGTCTCTGCTGCAGCAGCTTTTATTATTATTATTGAGCGCAGTTGTTGTATGTAGCTGTTGTAGGTTGTAGGTGGATGTTGGCAACAGGAGTGCGACAGGGACGTCTCTCCCGACCAACCAACAGGTCGTTGTCTCGAACAGGAAATTGTTGGGACAAACATAATAACTGTACAACGTCGATATATTATCGAAATAACTTCACGTCTTGTACTTGAACAATTTGTAAGATTATGTTTGAGACCAAAGTAGAAAATTGGAGAAAACTTGTTAGGTTTAAGACCAGGAGTGAGACCAGACGGTTTATTTGGTTGAAGAAGATTCAGGCAAGAGCTGAGGTCAAAACGAAACCAAGAGAACAAATTTGAGACCAAGAATGATGTCAGAAGGATTATTTGAAAGATGAAGGCTTAGGTAAGAATTGAAGATAAGTGGAAACCAAGAGATTGAGGCCAAAAATGATACCAAGAAGAATATATCAACGATAAATACTAAAACAAGAGCTGAAGTCAAGACTAAACCAGTAGAAACTGTTTGAGACCAAAGTAAAAAATTGGACAAAAGTTGTTAAGTTAAAGACCAGGAGTAAGACCAGACGGTTTATCTAGTTGAAGAAGATTGAGGCAAGAGCGCTGAGGTCAAAACGAAACCAAGAGAACATATTTGAGACCAAGAATGATGTCAGAAGGATTATTTGAAAGATGAAGGCTTAGGTAAGAACTGAAGATAAGTGGAAACCAAGAGATTGAGGCCAAAAATGATACCAAAAGGATTATCTGAACGATGAAAACTAAAGCAAGAGCTGAGGTCAAAGCAAACCCAAGAGATTAGGTTTGAGACCAAGAATAATCCTAGAAACACAGTCAAAACTAAGAGTGGTGAAGAGACTTAAATTAGCATTCAGAAGAATTTGAGACTTAGGACGAAGACAATAAAATGAGGATATTTATGCACTAGCTTTTTCAGCCAAACAAGAACAGAACATTGCCCTCGCTCGTTTAAATTGCACCCAGGAAGAAATTATCCTTCGAGATGTAATGTTGGCAACATTTCCAGTGGTTTGTTGGAGATAATAACAAAAATTTCACTCTCGCTGCTGGTTGATTGCTTTTATCTCCCAGATAATATTGTACGTACGTAGGTAGCATTCGATTTGAAATGGTTAAACAATTATTAGAGTTGAGGTTTATAGTTAGTTATTTTGCATATATACGGTCACGAAGTGATTCTAAATTAGCATAATAAACGTAGCGAGTTATTTCTTTCTTTGGATAAATGAGATCAGAGTGGCAAACTGTAATTAGGAACTTAGTCTAAAGTGCCACGCCTTTGCTGTAATTACAATTCCGAGTGGCGTTAGTTTACGTAGTTACATAAACGATCCAAATGGAAATCGATAATAAAAGAGACCAACCAATTGATTTTCAATCCACAAGAATCCTTATCTACCCACTGAATAAATAATATACATGCAGATTGGATTGTTTTGAATTAATAGGGAAAAATTTAAGTCATTTGTAATCCAAGGAAATTTAAAATCTGGAATCTTCCAGGAAACATTTGGCCAATTTTTTAAAAAATTTTTTTCGTTTCAAAACTCCAATGACTTTCCATTCGAAGATTTTGTCGATTATTTCCGTCGATCTCGTTTTTTATCGATTACAATCCGTTACTGGCCGGCTGTTAGCGAGTGGTATGTCATGGTTTGTCAAGTGTGAACATCGGACACAAGACTTGTATCGACGATCGTACCTATCGATATATCTATCGATCTATCGTGTCTTTCTAATTTCTCTCCGGGATGCCTGTGATTCATATAAATCACAGACACAGGCACGGCCATATAATACATTTATGGATGTAACGCTCTGGGCCCTCTTTCTTTCTCTCTCTCTTTGCCCATGCCGGTCGTGTAACAGCAACAAGCCATCATCATGATGGTACGCACTGATGGTCGTCGTGAAGAGAAGATGAAGAATAAGAAGAATGATTGATACGTCGGTGTGTCTCTTGTTATGCATGACGAACATAATTTTTTTGCTTATTCCTTTCCACTGTCGATCGAATGTCGACATAATGATGCTGACGAAGTGATAGATTTGATGCCCAGTTTCAATGTGATATTGTACCATTATCATTTACTGACTGACGCACGCACAACGACACAAAATAAAAGACCAAGGGAAATGAACATTAGAATTTTTATGTTGGGTAGCCAGAAATTTCATGACCAATTAATTAATTAGTATTTGACCTCTCAAAGCTCCAAAATTATGTTAGGCCCCCATATAAGTCTGTGGGTTAATATTGACTCTTCTTCAGTACTTCAGACTCAATAACATAAATAATTTTTGCTTCTTGCCAAATTCAGTAGGCACACTATGTAAGCACGCCGTGTGTGTATTGACATGCTGTAAATTTTCATTACTGACTTATTCAAAAATTAATTTTAGCACGTAGGTGACGGCGATATTCCTCGACTATCTGTTAAATTTCTCATAAACGACATGCGTTCCCTTTAATGGATCCGTTGGTAGTAAAATTTAACGATTTTCAATGCAGGGACTTATTACAGTTAGGCTTTTAGTTGCATCGCCAAATTTGGTGAATCGCTTAATGACACTCGCAAACAATTTTCGTTAAATTGATTGAACCCTTCGTTATTATTAAATGTATAAATGCCATATGGGTACTTATTTACTACTTAAAATTGTGAATGTCACATTTAGTCGTGTAGTAGAAGCACCTATTAAAAACATTTTTTTTTCATTCTGGACCCGTTACATGTAAGATAGGAGGATCGTCTTCCCACTTCACTTTATCTTTTAATTAGCACAATTGCACAGCCTGAACTTTTGACCCAGGTAGCGCAAAATGCATCCATCAACTCGCCCACTAAACTACCATCATGTAGTTAGTTGTATACTGTGGTGACAAGTTTATGTGTAGGAACAGTGAGTGGATCGTAAAGAGGGAAGTGGAATTAACCTGATTGTAATATTGTAGATAAATATTTTTCACATTATCGATATCGATTCTTTCTCATTTTATTGAATGAAATCGTTCATTCATAAAGGTGATATCGATCACTTATTATGCTTATGGTATTATTGGCGTGGTTAAGGTGTAAATAATTGTCCTTGAATTCAAGACTACATAAATATGAATGTAAAGCGATATGTAGGTACCTACACGTACGTAACATATTACATCGTATAGATATTTACCATATTGACCAGAAATATGCTTGCATGTTTTATTTTTTTATATATGGGCTTGGTTTTACAGTCATAAATGGAAAAACTTTTTCACGAAAGCATAAATTACTTATTAAAGTTCCATGTTTAAAAAAATAAAATAAAAGAAGTCCACAGCAATTGTTTCGTTACGTTTTTTTGTTTCTGCAACATTTGTTGTGTTTACTCTTTTGTTACATGTTGCCATTTGTTTTTGTGTGGAAACAATTGTTTTTGTTTGTTTTTTAACAACGAAAGTTATTTCGAGTTACACATAATAACACATTTCTGCTGTAGCTCGTTGTTTAACATAGAGACAGTTATTATTTGTGCATTTCTGAGGTCGTCTTCAATTAGTTGTAATGAGATCAATTGGTGGTCTTACTCATCGTTCAGCAGAGTTATGTTATGTACATTACAAAAAATTTACGATTTAATACGACAATTGTGCTTTATTATTCTCTTGTATTATTCTGTTTATTACACCAAGTATAAACAATAATAAGTGTGTATCTTGTGTTTTCAAATTAATAAAGAAACAAAAATACTTTGTCATCTTATTTTAAACTACACGAAGGTGTGTTTTGGTTGAAGAAAACTGTTAAAAGTTTCTGGTTTGTGGTAGGATATTTGTTCAGATTTTTCTACCTGCACCCATAGGTACCTGTCCACTAGGGGCTCTTTATGATGTCTTAGTCGGCTTTATTCGAATAAATATTTACACAGAAACCAGTCTAATAACAAGACCTGCTCTGCTCGATGGCTTGCTTGGTTCTTCATGGAATGTTCTTCTCTTTTTAGTAGCATTATGTTAAATATTACAACTTCTTTGTAGACAGTAGCATTATTTATGACGAAACTCATCTTTAAAATTAAGACACGACAATAATCTTAAGGTACAAAAGAATGTATTAAGTTGGAGTTTCTAAAAGTGTAAAACTTTTACTTAACAAGTGTAATCCTAAGTGAAGAGTCTTGCAACTGAAATTACTTTTAAATATCTCTCTCTGTGTTGAGAAACGTGTTGTCGAATACATTTCTAGTTAATTAATCAATCCGTTATTGATTGTTGTAAGTCTCGAGATTTTTTACTTTGTTATATTTACGTGATTCTTTTCGTTCTTATTGACGTACTTGACATCTCCAAAAAGTTACATCAAGTATGTATTCTTATTTTGCAACTTTGCTAAGTATTTACACGTCGTGATCTTGAATATTCAAAAGTTAATTAATTTGAGAATTGGAGAATAAAATTTTATTTGTGTGTTGCTATTTGGTCGAAAGAAGATTAGTGTGGGTAAATTATGTTTCCTAATGCTCAATAAAAGTCAATTCCTTTTTTATTTATTTATCTATCGATTGAAGAAGTCGTTGGACAGTGACCGCTCGCTGTAGATATTATTTTTTTGCCGATCCGGTCCATTTCGGATGCTTTATGATTAATTATAATGATCAAGACCCTAGTCAAGTCAAGTCGAGTCCGCTTTATAAATTGATTAAGCATCAGGAGGTCATTCTACCGAAAAACAATTTCTTTATGTAAATGTACCTACAGGGTGTAGCACACTTTTATGTCACAGGACAAATTATCGGTAATTCAATTTCCTTAATACGTTAATTTCTATAAAGTAAACCTTCAACAAGAAGTAGTAGATAATAATAGTCAAGTAATAAGTCGACGTGGTGTTCTACGGTACTGATTGAATTTTCTCGTTTTATTTATGGCTCTCAGGTCCATTTTGTCCGTCAGCAATTTAACCCCGTACCCGCAGCGATCGTTGAGGCTAATTGGACGACCCATTAGCCGCAACAAGTCAGGCGACTCAAAGGTATTGATGATGGGGGGACTTCTATTAACGACCTTGCACCCTGAACGCGTCCGGTCGATTAGTACTCTTAGCTGCAGCTGCAACTGTAACTGCTGATGCTGACCTCGAGGTATTCTCTTCATCGATCGCTTCAGATAACATTTCGCTTATTTCTTCATTCGATCGAAATATATAGGTACCTGTGTTTGTATAGTGATCGATAAACTGCAATCGATATTGCTTTTACCTACGTCTAATTGAACATTAAATGCCACCAGATTGGAAGAATCTTTATTTTTTAAAGTGTTGAAGGATTAGAAGTTTTTGGAACATTTGGAGATACAAATATGATTTTAAATAACGATTTTGGGGCAATTGATGGTCATATATAGGTTTATGTTATTGTGAACTGTTCACTTTGACCATGCAGTGAGGATTTTGGAATCCTAAGAGACGCATCTAACGATTCTATTAAGATTTTGGACATTTGGTGATCCTACTGGACTTTAGAAAGACATTGGGATTTTGGTAATTGGGTTTGGAAAATCCTAAACATGTTAGGGTCATATTTAGGTTTGAGTTATTGTGAACTGTTCACTTTGACCATGCAGTAAGCATTTTGGAATCCTAAGAGACATATCTTTGGATTCTATTAAGATTTTGGACTTTTGGTGATCCTACTGGACTTTAGAAAGACATTAAGATTTTGGTAATTGGGTTTGGAAAATCCTGAACATGTTAGGGTCATATTTAGGTTTGAGTTATTGTGAACTGTTCACTTTGACCATGCAGTGAGCATTTTGGAATCCTAAGAGACATATCTATGGATTCTATTAAGATTTTGGACTTTTGGAGATCCTGCCAGACTTTAGAAAGACATTAAGATTTTGGGAATTGGGTTTGGAAAACCCTGAACATGTTAGGGTCATATTTAGGTTTGAGTTATTGTGAACTGTTCACTTTGACCATGCAGTGAGCATTTTGGAATCCTAAGAGACATATCTATGGATTCTATTAAGATTTTGGACTTTTGGAGATTCTGATGGACTTTATAAAGACATTAAGATTTTCGGAACTGGGTTTGGAAAATCCTGAATATCTTATGATCATATTTAGGTTTGAGTTATTGTTAATTCTTCACTTTGACCATGCAGCGAGGATTTTGGAATCCTAAGACACACATCTATGGATTCTATTAAGATTTTGGACTTTTGGAGATCCTGTTGGACCTAAGTTAGTAGAATTTGGGTCTGACAAATCCTGAACATCTGATGATGACCTTTATTTAGACAGAGTTAACTTTTTCTTCTTTTGATTAACTTTCCATCAAGAAATGTCTTAAAGTAAAATTGAAATTTTTTCTTCACCCTGTATCTTAAACAGATACGTAGGTACATACGTGTGTCGCAACCAATAGAGAAAATAACTCTCTCTTATCCGTCGTTCTCTCTTTCTCTTTGGTTCTCTTTTTTGTGGTTGCTAATTTTATTACATTGTCATGAGACGATACCGAGACGTCGCGTCGTTAGTATCAATCATGGCCGTTGGTTCTCTCGTAAGCCGATACTTTTCGCAATAACCAATTAAGAACAAAAACGCGAGGGCCCATAAAATCACGCGGCATAAGTGCACTTACATGTAACAATATAGACACATAACGTACATACACACAAACGGTATGGCACGTTGTATTTCAGACGGCTTCGCGGGCATATAAATAAGTGCACACGTCACGTATAAGACACTTAATTAACACCGCGGCTGATGAAGGAAGACCGATACGATAAAACGATCCGTATTTTTGCCGAGAATGAGGAAAAGGAAGAGGCGATATGCACCTAATGGAATAATGGGCAAGAAAAGAAAAGGAAGAAGGAGCACACGTGAAGATTGATGGGATTGCGTCCGAATCAGGCGATCTTCATCTCTCTAACGAACCTACCTACCCATGATGGTATGTTATGGTAGGTAGGTACCTACACGTAAACGGCACACTTTTGTGGCATGAACAAAAACTAACGGAGCATGAAGTTACTAACCAACCAACCTATTTTATCTTAACATTTCTCCTCCACGTTATTAGTAAAAGTTTATTTATTTATTAAACATTCCAGAAGATTAAAAACTTTCAGGCGACATCCTTGCTGAAGATTGCTCTCTGCCTCTTGAAGTGTTAGAATTAGAATTCTTCTTGTCAAGAAGTTTAAGACCTTATAGTATGCTGTTGCTGTTTTTCCAGATGATATACTTGCATTGTCCCAAAGGATTCCCAGAATTTACGTACTGCTTCTTGATATAAAGATTTCAATCCCAGCAACTAATTAAAGTCTCGTAACACTGAGAGACTGATTACTTAAAGACTTACCATCCATAACTTTAGAATAACTTAAGGGAGAGATGCTTCCCATGGGACCTTAAGATTCCTGCTGTACTTTTTGGGAACATCATAGATTATCAGGAACACGAAATTATTCCAGGTGGCATCCTCAAATGATATTTTTCACTAGAGTTATTAAAATTTGCTGGTTCCTCAATGTCTCCATAAGAACATTATCTAATTTCTTCTTCTTATCAAATTCTTCAGATGTCCAAGACCTTATGTATGCTTTTGATGTTTTTCCAGCTCATATCCTTGCATTGTACCACAGGATTCCCAGAATTTACTCCTTGATATAAAGATTTCATTCCCAGCAATTAATTAAAGTCTTGTAATACTGAGAGACTGATTTCTTAAAGACTTACCATCCATAACTTTAGAATAACTTAAGGGAGAGATGCTTCCCATGGGACCTTAAGATTCCTGCTGTACTTTTTGGGAACATCATAGATTATCAGGAACACGAAATTATTCCAGGTGGCATCCTCAAATCGTATTTTTCAGTAGGATTATGAAAATTTGCTGGTTCCTCAATGTCTTCATAAGAACATTATCTAATTTCTTCTTCTTATCAAATTCTTCAGATGTCCAAGACCTTATGTATGCTTTTGATGTTTTTCCAGCTCATATCCTTGCATTGTCCCATAGGATTCCCAGAATTTACTGCTTCTTGAGATAAAGATTTCAACCCCATCAATTAATTAAAGTCTCGTAACACTGAGAGACCGATTTCTTAAGGACCTACCACCCATATCTTAATAATAAGTTAGGGAAGAGATCATTCCAACGCAACCAGGTTTTTGTTCTAATTAGAAAATTTACTGGAAGTCTGGGAACATTGAAATTACTCCACTCGTGCCACATCTTCTTGGATGACGTTCTTTTGTATTCCCAAGAGCCTTTAACGATATTATTTGGTGCATAATCCTTAAAATAAGTTGACGTTGGACGAAAATCCAATGAACTAAGGATCCCAAGGATCATATATAAGTTTTATTGCTGTGAAATTTCTTTTCTTGATAGCATAATCAAACTTCTAATTAGTTTGATTCAGTTGTGCAACATTTCCGACGTAGATATTAGTTAAATTTATGTTCTTTCGAGAACTTGTACATACGTTGATATATACGTAACTAACGTGGGTACATATAGACAGACACACAGATCAACGAGACTAGATGATACTGTACTCGTTTGCTTCCTTTCTATTTCTCACTCACACTCACTTCTGTAGCGTTTCATTCGATTCTTTCATTGCCCGTTCGTTACCTGACGATGGCGTTATCGTCCTGGCAACAACGTTACTCGTTATCTACCTGTTGTCAATTATTAACTCAAAACATTGCCATTTACGACAACGGAAAATTTAAGATCTTTTATGGACAAAGTAGGGAGATTATTGTGTGGTCCATTTGTCTTTTTTATCGTCTTCAGCTTCTTAAGTCAGTCATTAGTTTGAGTGTTCTTGTTGTTCGTATCATTTTTATCATCTTCGGCGAATGATTCAACAAATATTCCTTTAATGGATCAGAGAGCCTCTCTCCCCTTCGGCCCCTTTCACCCCTTCTCACTGACAAGGTACAATTAGCGATCGACAAGAAGGCGACCACGTTCGAAAGTGTGTTATTAAACTTCACTCCACTATGTAACGCTTATTATTTACCACTTTGCTGATCTCTCTGACCAGCTTATAGCCAGCCCAAAGATGATGACTCTCACATTCTTTCTTATTATTCCTCTTGTCTGTTGGTAGGTAGGTACGTAGTCCACAGGTATTTACGTAATTATAATGGCTTACCTAAAGTAAAAGTGAAAAATTGACTTTTTGTTTATCCAATAAATAATTAAAAATGAAACAAATAATTTGGAACACAAATAAATAAATACGTACTCATGGTAGGCAGGTAGGTAGGTATAAAGTTAATAAACCACAAAGAGCTTTCGTATTTCCGTTTCCCACACCGGCACTGGCCCGTTCGAAACCAACAGCAAACAATGCAAGTGCAATAAAATAATAATTACCTACTATGATATCGATTGTGTAGGTACATTCTGTCTACTTTACATTTCACGTTGTTTTTTTCTTGTCTTGTAAGTGTTATTTGCAAAAAGGAGAGAGGTATGCTCGAGTTTATTTATTAGGTAGGATATCTTTGTTGTGCAGATAGATTGATACCCGGCTGTGAAAGGAAAGTAGAACCGTAAGTTTTTGTCCATAACGAGCTGCTACTCACTGCTTACAAAATGGATTGTTTTTAGACAAGAAGGCAATAATTTGCATCGCTCAGATCCGTTAAACTGTTATTAGAGCGTCGTCGACGAGTGACGATGAAAAACACCGCTATTTTATTATTTCAGTTTTTTTTGCTTATTTTAATAAGCACAGCAAGTATCTAAGTGTTGTGTTTCAAAAATATGACACTGAGTTAAATATTGTATTATAAAATATATTAACGGGCCCATGGAAGACCCATTTGCTCATAGATTAGCGTTAAAATTGATAATGACCTATGGAGAATCTATAAGTAGGTATGTATTACATTCCTGAAAGATAAGAAGGGACCCATATATTTTGATGTAAGAATCCTAAAAATCCATGGAGATCCCATATTTTGATATTAGAATCCTAAGTGATAAGGAAGGACCATATAAGACCTATATGTTGGTGTTAGAGTCCTAAATAATAAGGAGAGACTCAAAAAAAATCTATTAGATGGTATTACATTTCTGAAACATAAGAAGGGACCCACATATTGATGTAAGAATCCTAAAAACCCATGGAGGACCCATATGTTGATAGTAGAATCGTAAATGATAAGGAGGGGTCAATATAAGACCCATATGTTGATGTTAGAGTCCTTAATGATAAGAAGAAACCCATGGAGAATTCATAAGTTGGTATTACATTTCTAAATGATAAGAAGAAACCCATGGAGAATCCATAAGTTGGTATTACTTTCCTAAAAGATAAGAAGGGACCCATGTAGGACCCATATATTGTTGTCAGAACCCTAAAAACCCACGCAGGATCCCATATGTTGATATTAGAATCCTAAATGATAAGGAGGGTCCATATAAGACCTATATGTTGGTGTTAGAGTCCTAAATAATAAGGAGAGACTCATAAAAAATCTATAAGTAGGTATTACATTCCTAAAACGTAAGAAGGGACCCATGTAGGAACCATATATTGGTGTAAGAATCCTAAAAACCCATAGAGGATCCATATGTTGATAGTAGAATCGTAAATGATAAGGAGGGGTCCATATAAGACCCATATATTGGTGTTAGGGTGCCAAATTGTGAGAAGGAACTCATGGAGGTCCTGTACGTTGGTCCTCCGAAGCCCTTAATGATAAGAGGTGCCCCCTTTATGAGTCAGATACGTTAAGACTACATTCTATAATAGGTTTATATCAGAAAATGCTAATAATGTGTTTCTAATCGTTAATTGGAATACAATTAAAATTTGTCACGCTCGGTGCATTGTAAACAAGCCCACCAACTTGGCCATATTTCCGATTATCGATAACGGCGTTTGTACTCTGTATTGATTAACTCGTAAAAGAGGCAAGATTTTAATTAACATTGCAAATTATAATATAATGCCCAGCCACACACATAGTGCACGAAGTATTTGTGGTTGTTAACGCCCACAGTTTACCAGTTTTCTTAATTTTTCCCAAGACCAATATAAGTACAGTTTTTTATTACGTATAAGGTATTTTTATCACTATAACACTGGCCGCAAGTCTTCGTTTCGTTCATCAATCATATTGACCGGAAAACTACACAAGCAAACATTATTTATGACTAATAGGTACTAATACGAGTATCTACTTATCTGTAGACAAAATACAACCGTTTGATGATTTGCTTGGTCGATCGAGGTTTAATTTACTTTTATCGATTGATTTTCATTATTTTTTTATTTTTGTAGCTGTACATCAAAATACGTTGGCGAATACTGTCAGTACCTGAACCCATGCCATACGGGACCGGGCCCCCGTTGTCAAAATGGGGGCTCGTGTCAGGTACGAGTCACTCCCGGGGCATCCCCCAGTTTCGTGTGCATTTGTCCACTGGGCTTTAGTGCGTCCCTATGCGAAATACCAATCGCCAACTCTTGCGACAGGAGACCTTGTCTGAACGGCGGGACGTGTTCCCTGAGATCCCTCGACACGTACCAGTGCTCCTGTGCGTCCGGATTCACAGGTAAGATCCTTAACAATATTTATGGACTAGGTAATGTCCTTAAAGTTTTTGCATTTTCATTTGAAGATGATGTTTTTGATATCCTGAAGCTTTTAGATCGTTTTTGTCCTCCAGGACGAGTATAAATTAAATATATACCACAAGGAGGAGGATAGATTCTTAATAAGAATTAGCGAGTCGTTTTTGTCCTTTGGTGATCCAATAATAAGAAAGTTTTTTTTTTGTTTCAGGAAAACATTGTGAAAGTCGCGATCATTGTGCATCGCAACCGTGTCGAAACGGCGCTGTCTGTCACTCGGTCGGCGACTCGTACAAGTGCATCTGTTCGACCGGATTCACCGGACCCGGTTGCAAGGATGACAAGGACGAGTGCAAACAGAAGCCTTGCAAACACGGGAAATGCCACAACACCCACGGCAGCTACACGTAAGTCATTTTTTTCGTCTTCATTTATTATTTATCCTGATGTTACATAGTCAACTGTTTTGGAGAATGAACTCAGTGTTCAACTTTTTTTTTATTGCGATAAACAAATGACTATCGTTAATAAATACAATCCGTTTTCCACAGAACAGAAATCGTATCCATCACGTGGGAATAAAATACATACGTATATTTGTTAGTACATAGGTAGTTTAGACGAGGCGCTTTGAATGAAAGAGATGGTAGGTAGACTGAACTGACCAGCTAGCTCACAATCAAGAGCGTGTATGTTGTATGTATGTGTGTACAAAATAATGCGGACATCTCCAGTTTATTTCCAACTAATTCCAGTAATTAGTCTTGATTCAAGAAAACGCGCACAGAACACCTGCACGAAACACAACACCACCTCCTCCTGTTCATTCACAAACGTTTTATTATTATGTTTTAAAAATTTCACACTTGCAATTGCCTCCACGACGTGTTACTGAAGATAAAGAAAGAATTACAGAGAAAAAAAGTAGTCGTCTATTGTAATGAATTATTGCAACAATAGTGGACTGTAATGAAGATGATCCATATTTGGACACTGGAAATAAATGATGAAGAAATTGAAATTGGTTTTTTGTGGGCATATTTAGGATTATCAAAAAGTTTTCTGAACGGGTCAAAAAACAACAAAGCGTGGCGATGTACCAATGATCCATTGAGTAATACTTCAAGTACATGGCGATTTGAGTTATCGAAGTTCTAGTACATTTTTAGGTTGAACGTTCTCTTCTTATAACGATCATTACCATAAGGTCTCCAGTTTAAAGATAAGTTGAAAATGGAAGTCCTCCTGTTCCTAAGCTCCTGAGCGCCAATATTCCCAACTCTCGAAAACCAGAACGTCCCAAACATTTTTCTATAGACAACCAAAAGTAATCTAATTTTGTCTTTACTAATCTTGCTTGCTGCTTCTTTCAGTACGTCTCCAATTAACCCTTTCTGTGTCAGAGGGGGTGTGGTGGTGTCCTGTCGTCCTATCAAGCCTAAATCTTCCACAGTTCCTTATTGTGTTCTCCTACTGTTCCAATAATTAATCGTTTTGGAACAAAAAATTGTTGCCTCAAAGGTTTTATAATAACAACTTCCTCCTTCATCTCATCACTTTACTTAGCTTAGCTGCTGAAACTGGATATCCTCTAATTCTTCTTGTTTCTCTCCTCGTTCTCCCACCGTCGCGTCACCCGTCGTCACTGCATCTCGTTCGTTAAAAGAGCAGATAATAATCGGTCAGTAGATGCGGAGAATTATCATTAGCTCTACTACATAGATAGATAGATGGATACGTAATAAGTAAAGTACCGTTCGTTCGTTTTCAATCCGAAATCGCGTTCCAAATAAAATAGAATCACAAGAAGACCAACCAACCGTCGTCGGTGTCGTGAAATTAGAGATATTTCTTATCGAATTTTCATTTATCAATCAACTAATAATAATAATAATAATGACATAATTAAGATAAAGGAGCGTTAATTGTAATTTACAAACGAATTTATGCTAATCAGACACCCATGAGGCGACCACGGACGGTGTTGACACTCGATAGGCCACTTATATTATATTATTAGCAGTAGATCGAAACTCGATAATACATAGATATTATAATGAATACCTGGACGAAATTTGAAACTACATACATGCATAATTGTAGAACAAAAAACTGAAAGTTTTATTTTATTAGGTAGATACGTGTTTGTTAATAAACACCTAATGATTTAGGTAATAAATTTACCCATAGAAATATCTCTGTTCCTTTTTTCAGATGCTGACCAGTCAGTCAAACTAAATTTTCTGTTTATAATAAAATATCGCAAATGGCTTCGACGAAAGTTACTCGTTACAATTAGAATTTTGCCTATGTGCATTTTTCGCATTTATCTCGAAAAGTATTATTGAATTAATCGTAATGGATATTACAACATGTAGAGAATTGCAAGAGCTTTAAAATAAAATTTAAAACGTCACCATCAGAGCTGTTTTCACCGAGATAATTGTGAAAACCCTCTGGAAAAAATCATAACCTCCCCTATTTAATGATTGTAACATCAGTCTTCAAGAAACCGTCAACTTCTTTTACGATAAAACAAAATCGAAAAAACAAAAACCGAGGCAGATTTTTCTTCTTGCACTTGTTTCTAGCAAGTCCAACGTCTTATGTCAGTTTCCGTTCTTCTGTTGTTATGTCGAAACATTTGAACGTAAGAATTGGAGGAATTCAGTGAAGAAGTTAATAAAACAAATTTTTGTGTTTTTGAGCCACAATGACGGGTCTAATTGTAATTAATAATGGCATAAAAGTGGACGCGTGCTACGTATGACCTTTACAATGAAAACAATTTTTCTGGTATCCTTTAGCCATTTAGAATCTTCCTCCTTATTGTTTTTCTATCATTTTTCTACTTTTTATTATCGTAGATACTTTAAAAGGTTATTGAACAACCTGTAACCTGTTGTGTAGTTGTTGATGCATATGTACGTGGAAACCCATTGTGTCCTTTTATAGGGCTGTTCGGATCGGAGCCAACCTTCTTGTTCTTGTTCTTGTTCGCCGTTCCTTCTCCCCCTATCTCTCTCTGTCTCTCGATCTCTTTGTATTATTATCATCGTATTGCAGCAGAGTTAACAATCTGGTCTTTACCCTTTACATTCGCCATCCATTCTTTCTCATAGTCGTTACTAAAAAAGGAGCCACGGTCGGTAGTACCATCAAGTATACGTACCTATCTCTATAACTACTTATGTTATAGGAGGTAGATAACGTATACAATTTGTTTTTCTTATTCCATTTCCGTCCGTCCGAAAGACTGGCTGGCTGCGCGTAAGTGAGTTTCAAGTTTTTGCCGACGATGGCATGAAACGGCATTGGAGAATCTATTACACGCACGTAATAACTTAAGGTCTTTGGCAAAAACGATAACGTCGAGTTTTTTGACCAGCCGCGCCTGCGTTTGAACCCAAGGATCGGGACGACATCGACCTTGATGGTCACAAAAAAGACCTATCTTTGTACCATAATAATACATATGTGTACTTCACTCAAATCGCTCACATCAGAACATCTGTTGCCAAGAAATTTTCAAATACCATCCTGTATCTTCAAGATCTTATTTGAGTAGTTGCTCCTGGTTTTTATTCAAAAATCAAGTGTGTGTTCGATAAAATTACGTCAAAAATGTATCAATGTATGATAAGTAGGTTCGACTTTAAATACTTCAAGAATTGTATCATTACGTTCACTGTCAAACTTTTAATTGGCCTTTTTTTTATATCTGGAGCTTTTATGACCTCCTTTTTTTGGCAGAAATGTAAAGTTAATCTGAATCTCTGTGTGATGGAATTTTGTTGAAAAATGTAGCAACAATGTAATTAAGTTCAACTTAAAATATTTCAAGAATTGCCCCATTATTAGGGTCACGCAAAGAAGGCACGTAGTTAAAATCGAGAAAGCTTCTACCACTCGTTTATGTTGTATAGGAAATAATAATTATTTAAATAAATTGTGTATATTTCTTCAAAAGCCCACGCATCAAAATAACATAAATATAAATTATAATAGATATTAAAACGTTTTTTTTTTTTATGGGTGGACAGCAAGCAGCAGGGACATTCAGAGTTGAGTCGTTATTTTCGAGGTTTCTTTTATTGAGCATTCATATTCTCTAACAAACAGACAAATGTATAAAATTATGACACTAATAATTCCCATAAATTTTTAATAAGAAAAACCTACATAATAAATACATGAGAATTTTTACACGGTAAATGTCCATCAGATCAATCAGGTAGGTTGTGTTTGTTTGTTGCAATCAGTCCCATGATGGACCTGAATAATTTATGATAACAAAAAAAATTAGACGAACACAAAGAGCAACGGGCTAAAAAACCTCATTAAGTTTATGATCGTGTTCTTTAAAGTTAATGGTGTAGTAAGTCAAACTACATAATATGTACATGGTGGAGTTCTTCAGATGTAATGTATGTACTAAATCAACGTTTGACGCTCGATCACCAAACATCAAGTCGGGGCAGCTGAATGATTTCACTCTTCACAATTTGCGAACCGAACCGAACCAGTTTTGTCTTTAAAAACTACTTTCGGCTCGTGATCCTGTATTCTTAGGAATTCCAGGATAAAATGAACGGTTGATAGATTGATTTACATAAATAAAATATCTCCGATCTCCTCTCCTGTAGCGGTTCTCTCAAATTACACTCACCGATAGCATAATTCGTCAAAAATATTCGCCCCCGGGGATCGAGACTCGAGTTCTCGCGAATCTATGTATGTTCGAGTGGTTGGTGTTGTTGTTCGAGACTTTGCAAAACAAAAAAGAACCCGTCCGTCCGTACCTCTACTCTACCCCACGCCTCCTCCACAATTTCAAAGGCCGAATGCCCACGGGGCACGTTCTCGAACAACCAACGTACCGGACCCATCACACCAGGTCGTTCGTTCCTCATAAAAGCTTCGATGTAGAAATTATTATTATTATTGTTTATTGTTGTTGTTGCTGTTGTTGTACTTACTTGTATGTAATGCTACGGTCGTGGTCGGTTGTCTAAATTCACCCTCGAGCTCTACTCACATTCGTTTTCGATTTCGTAAAATACGACGGACACCATAAACGAAATTAACCAACTATTAAAGTTCACTAACTACAACCACAAGTCCGTCATAAGAAGTAATAAATAAGTTAATAAAACCATCCCAACAGTAATTCAAGTTTATGGAATTTTTGCGGGACGTTGGTTGATTTAATTTAATTAAATTTGGATCCCCGGATCCTTCCCACCCTCTAAGATTTCGTAAGATGTAACGGGACACCCCTCTATCCCCCATCAAACCCCAGGTAGTCTCTTGTTTTCTAATTGTAACTTTTTACAAGACATTTTTCAAATCAGAAAAAAAACTGTTTTATTGGCCTCTAAAACAAAAACCGAGGCAAATTTTTCTTCTTGCACTTTTTTCTAGCGAGCCCAACGTCTTATGTCAGTTTCCGTTCTTCTGTTGTTATGTCAAAACATTTGAACGTATGAATTGGAGGAAATCAGTGAAGAAGTTAATAAAACCACCGAGATAATAGGTAATTCAAGTTTATGGAATAAAGGGGTAATAATTGTTGCCCACAACTTTTGCGAGACGCTGTTTAATTTAATTCAATTAAATTTGGATCCCCGGACCCTTCCCACCCTCTAAGATTTCGTAAGATGTAACGGGACACCCCTCTATCCCCCATCAAACCCCAGGTAGGCTCTTGTTTTCTAATTGTAACTTTTTACAAGACATTTTTCAAATCAGAAAAAAAACTGTTTTATTGTATATTCGATAGCTAAGAGCATTTAGAGAACCGTCAACTGTTCTTTTACGATAAAAGAAAATCGCAACAAAAATACTTTCTTTTGGCCTCTAAAACAAGAACCGAGGCAGATTTTTCTTCTTGCACTTGTTTCTAGCGAGTCCAACGTTATATGTCAGTTTCTGTTCTTCTGTTGTTAAGAATTGGAGGAATTCAGTGAAGAAGTTAATAAGACCACTCAGATAATAATTCAAGTTTATGGAATAAACGAGAGCGTTTAAGATCCCTATTCTTGGTCCTGGTTCTTGTAGTAGTCATCAAAATAAACGTTTTAAATTCACAATCCCATTTTGTGTCCAACAACACGTGTTTAACAGCGAATATTTTTTGTATGTTGTCATGAAAAGATAGACGTCCAGATTTGGCAGACAATCACGGTTCAAGTTGCACGCTTGTAGTACATAAGCAGATAGTTGTGTGCTCTTGCTTGGTGGTTTTTATGCCCATCATGAGGTCTTTGATGCATCAAAGTGACGGCAGGCATTATAGGTTGTTTCTTTCATGAGGTCATTTATTTACTACATTACATTAGCAAGTATACGTACCTATAGTAGATTGCCACAGAGCATGATGCTGCGGGTTTCAATGCAGGTGCGTTGTCTTGAAAACCATTTATGGTAATCGCCATCCATTCTCGTACGTCTCAGTTTGGACAAAAGTTAGCGGAATGGGGCTCTCAGCTTTGCAGCTATGGCGATGCACTTTGTCACAAACGGAGAAAAATATTTACGTATTTCCGTGAGTATGGAGTATGGAATGTTATTACTAGGTACTTAAGTAGTAGATTAACAATCAGCCTACATTTTTTAGATAGCAAATAATCCACTCTAACTGTATTGTGATGATGGGTTGGTTCCATTCTTTGTATGGAGGATTTTTACATTTCGGTTTGTGTGTACGTAATTATTTTTTGACAAGTTAATGATACCCTGTGCAGAAGAGAAGAAAAAAACATAAATGCGTGTGTGAATTGGTTAATTGTTTCTCTTAATGGTCTACCTGAAAGAGAGAGAGAGAGAGAGAGGGCCTTGTTGTGTGGCCGGTTATAAATGCCACTAATACGTTCATAAAGTAGCAATTGGTAGGTTTGAAAGGCACTGGAATTACAACCAGACCTTACCAATAATTGGTCTTCTTCTAAGAGTCGTTCAAGTTCCAGAAGGTATCCTACCATCATCCTGTTTCGTCCATTCCAAGCGGTTTTTGAGGTTGTCAAACTCTTCCATTACAGAATTTCACACAATTCACTTTTAATTTCTTTTTATTGCCTTTTGGGGTCAACATTCTTTCTGTTTCTGTTTTGTGCGTGGGTTTTTGTATTACGGTAACTAATTGTCCAGTGAATCCATTAAACGCGAAGGGTACCGGAGACATATGAATGGGGTGTTGATATTTCTGTATTCATTACCATTTATAATTGGGAGTTATGTTGACTGGTAACGTATGTAGAGGAATAAAAATTAATTAGCACTGAATCGCGAGATGTCGGAGCAATTGTGTACAGGAGGACAGGAAGAAGATGAAAAAGAAGAGATCGAAAACTGTTGCGAGAGGAATAAGAAAGGACGATCGGTTCGTCGATGAATTATTAATGAGAGCCGTTTGTTTGTCGAAGTGAACATTAGAGTCTGCGGTGGGTATGTGTAGTATGTTTGTGTTGGTACGCGTGTTGAGATGGGCTTTTTCACGTGTATGCTGATCGCAATGACATGTCAGGTAACGCCGATGGAACAAACGCGAAATTGGAACGTAGGAAATCACCGAGAATTTCGTATTCACACTGTGACTGTTTCCTTTGACGTGTTTATATGCTTTTACGCGTTTGTTGAACTTGAAAGGGGTCTCATTTTAATAATAAACACAATTTGAAAGATTCGAAACATTTCTACAGTTACAAATTTTTTTAATGGCCGCAAACTCCACACGGTTTGTTTGGACATTTTTGCAGCCATAACAGGCAGAATAAGATAAATACATTATTTGAGGTTATTTCAATAAATAAATAAATGACGAGGAAATTGTCCTGTATTGTACGCAAAATTAATTTATCGTAGGTACTCACCAGATCTGAAGAATCCAAAAGCGTGGCTGATGAACGAAACAACTGCTGTACGTTGTGATTGTTTTTGTTCTGAAACAAAAGAAATAGTTTAGAAATTCATTTCATTTGTTACCATCTATGCTACATACATATTGATTGATCATCTTTTGTCTGAATTTCAGTTATTTTATTTCCTAATGGGTGGAGCATTTGTTTTTATTTATTAATTATTTATTTATGTAAGTGTGTAATTCTGTTCATTCATATACTTACTTGTTATTGAGTGAGTGTAGTTGCGGTATGCATCGATCTCGATCGATTGATCGATCGATCGCTTCGGGGAAGGTCGATAATTGCCAGCAGTCTCCTCGGATCTCATGGCGTTTTTTATTTCCCCATCCGTGGAAACATTTTATTGCAAATTAAACCGAACGAAAACTGGTTCTCGTATTGGCGACGACGAACAACGAGAGCTCGAAATGTGTGAACTGCTATGGTAGCCCGGTCTCCAGGCGCATGTCCCATAAATGGTATATTGGCATAGAGGTACCACAGATACACGATATAATTATTGTGTATAATGTCACTAATATGAGGATTACGTTATTAAATGTCTGTGGATTTCTTAGTCATTAATTAAGTGCACCACCTGGTGCCTTCTTCAGAACATACAACAGATTACATATGACTGCACTGTCTTTATGTAAATGTATGCATGTATTAGAAAGTTCGCTCTGATTTTAGACTCACTTTATATATTTGTATGTATGTATGTATACAGGTACCTACGTATGTATTTATGTTGACCGCAAGAGATAGAAATAAGAAAGGGAGAGACGGCTGGAAGATAAAAAGTTTCGTTATTTCTTTCAATGGGGTTTCGTGACCGTGGTCGTATAATCTGCCCATTAAATTTCTCCTAATGCAACCGGCGGTCGCTAGTTAAGGATTCTGTGATAAGTTATCACTGCTAAGGACAATCCACTCAGTTGGCCACGGTGACCGTACAAACACACGTGTAGTTACATATGTATTCATCTGTTTTCGTTTGTGTAAGATCACGACCACAAGGCTTACGCGGCCGCAAAATATTTTGTTTCAATTCACATGTTTTTTCTTGTTTTATTATTGTTTAATTCGTCATTACGATCAAAAATACCGTCTTCATCTTTATCTTCTCGTAGGCATTCATTCATTGGGTTCTTCTTTTTCCGTTTTGTTTTTTGTTGTGTTGTTGTTTTTTTTCCTCTCGTTCGTCTTGCCGACCAATACAATTTTGCGAGCTTAATTGTCTTATAAATAAATAACAGAAGACGAGAGGAGAGGATGGCGAAAAGCAAGCAGCAGGATTGACGACAAAGATTACGGTGCTCCTCGAAGTGGTTTGGTTCACGAGAAAAGTTTTGTCGGGTTGACAAATGGCCGATCGTGACACAAATTGGTTCCAAATGTACTAATGGTAAATGGAGATTATTAAAATTGGCGCAGGTGGCGGCACTGATTAATCTCGCGACGTTTCGGGATTCGCTACTTAACGAGCTTTTAAATATTACTTTTTATACTCGACATATTATTCAAATCAGATTAACTGTTTTCTGTACATACTTATGTACGAGTATAAGTGGACCAGTTATGCCACTTTACAAATTTTTTCCATTACATTAAAATGTTGTCAAACCGAGCCATTCGATAGCTAAAAACATTTAAAAAACCGTCAACTGTTCTTGTATGATAAAACAAAAACCGAAACAGATTTTTGTTCTTGCACTTGTTTCTAGTGAGTACAACATACATATTATGTCAGTTTCTGTTCTTCTGTTGTTATGTCGAAACATTTGAACGTGAGAATTGGAGGAATTCAGTGAACAACGTTAAAAAGACAATAAAAGAGAATGTCTTAAGGCACCTCCTGTTTGTACAAGGTTCTAGCACGCACATACGTGTAATATTGTTGCGCATATACGACTTGGGCCGCGTTATTATGCATAATTCGGAAAGACTGAGTAAAAGTTTGTTTGAACAACTTCCATTGTTCTCTCCTTCTTCTGTTCCTCTTTTTTTTCGACTGACAATGGAATAACCGGTTCAATTGTACTTGTTTAAACTAATCCGCGCCGACAGAGTTCTCGTTTATTTTGTTTTACCTACCCACGTGAAGTTTTGTACCTACTCTGATGGCGGCCAATAGTATTTAGGTACTCTTGAGATTAACGAGTTTTTTCCAATTTTGTCGATGACTGGGACACTTCTTTTAAGAATAATTAAGCGTAATTAAGATGTGACACTGTAAGAAAACAGGAAAGGTAGTTTTTGAACTCCTTTGGTCATTAGTCTGTCATGGGTCTTGAAAAGTTATTTACTATTCTTCTCATTAATCTCGTATGCATTAAGTCTCGACTCTGGCAGTAGTGTCTGAACTTTGTAGTGTCTTCCAAGCCACTATTTTGGTCTCGTAAGTTGTCTTGCTTCATATAATAAGTGCACAAGAGTGATGAAGGGTATGGCTGCAATATTAAGTCCAATATCGTCCATAAAAGCGGTTTCTAGTTTCAATTTATCGCGTCTCAAGATTCCAAAGTCCAGTAGCTGTATTATTATTATACGTAGTAGGTCTGCAGGTTGGTTTGCCGTCGGACGTCAGGACTGCTGAGAGAGAACGGCTTCTGGAATCGGAAGCTCGGCAACTTGGCAAACTCAAGACGGCACTTGTTGTACACACACACAGTCGTAACGACCAACGACATAAGAAGACAGATACAAACGTACACGTTATACGAATGTATGTACGTACAAACATAAGTACCTACTATGTTTCTACGTAGCTACATAGCAGTACTTCAGTTATGTAATGTGCAAGGGGGTCCCGAGTAATGGCTTGTCTTTCCTCGGATATGACGGGCGGATCCTCCGCGTGACCCCGGCGGCCAAACGACCCCTTTTACTACTCCTTCGCCTTGTTTTTAATAGTTCCGGTTGGAACAATAACCCAAGAGAACAACTACATACAACTAAACATAACAATGATACCACTTGTTTGTTTGTTGGTCATGTTAACTTACGACGATTAGGTTGTAACCAAGCGGCTTTTCATGTAGATACCACAATACACGAAGATATAAACTACTAAATCTTTTTTAATCTAGTCTCTAGAAACTTATTTTTTTTAAATAAGTTTTCAGGAAATGGGGTCCCTAATTGTATTGAATTTTGTAAGTAAATTGTCGTGGTCTTGAACTTGTAATATTTGCTTTAGTACGAGATCAATAACCGTAAAAAGCAGGTGGAGATGTGTCTTGAAGAAGCGCCAATAAGTTCTACAAACATAAGAAAGATGCAGAGACCTCGGACCTTAAAGCTTAAACATCCGGTCTTGTTAACACTTCGGTTCTAAAATATTTGACCGCGACAATTTGGTATGCAGGCAATATTCTTCTTCTACCGCTAAACAGATTAGGTATCTACTTGTTATAAAACAAAAAAAAAATGAAAAAGTATAACAAGTGCTAGATAAAGATACAAGCACTAAATTTTCATAATGACAATAACAAAAGAGGTATCGTGGAGAAAGTTTATAACGTTCATTTTGTTTCGGAAAAAGTGTTTCATCTGTTTTTGAGATTCGTAATGACTGGCTCGATGCGCCGCTTGAATGCCGCCAAAGAACAGAGTCACAAGTAGAAGTTGTAGAAAAACAGCAACGGTTTACCATTTCTTGTGTTTTTTAACTACCAGAATGAAATCTACTTAACTATAAGATACTATGTATATGGTAAGCATAAACAACGATTTTGTTATTGTTGCGATCCATATGTAAAAAAAACTTGAGAAAATTTCACAAAAGAAAATAATGATATGGACGTATGTTTCGACCCTCATTGGCTTCGTCGGACAAGATTCCTAATTACCATGTAGTAGCTAGAAGGTCGAAACAGTTTAGCACGATTTTCATTTAAGATTTTGAAAATTCTTCTATACTTTGAAATTTTGACCTCGTTTTTCTTTAAATTACTTCTGTGCCTACTGAGAGGAGTTGGGTTAGTAGCTGTTGCGTGGTTGTTTGTAATCAAATGAGAAATGGAAATTGGCCGAGTTGGTTCGTTTTTCAGAAATGTACCGGAACTGTTGTGGGAAAATAATTACGGTTTTTTCGCCGTAGGCTGGACGCGCAAAATTCCGATTTCACGGTGCGCTTTTTGCGTATGCACTGCCTCCTTCGATCCGGACAAAACTTTATAGAGAATGTTCAACGAAGCTGGACGCCTGTCTCGAATTCCATTCGTGCATAAATAAGTAGCTTTTTGCCGGTCAGCGGTGTTTAATTTAGTTTTTCATCGAGCGACCATGCCTGCCATCGTCATCTACGATACCCTTTAGAACTATTCCCATGCTGCTAGCAGCTAATCAGCTAATCCTTGCATCTAAGGTCTTGGGATGGAACCTTAAGACTTTTAAGTGACCTCGATCCCTCCAGTTAGTTAGTTAGGCAATAATGACGATAACATAACATGTTGCATGAATATTTTTAGTGTAAATGAGACCATAAATAGAATCGAGTCCCGTTTCAGTAACATTATCTACGTAGGTACTCGAAGTTAGCAATAAGCAAACAGAAGCATCTTCGAAAAATCGCACTTTGATCAAATATAACTACCGACCGATACGATAGATACTTATACGTACCTACTACCGATGTAGTAAGTATTTAGTTGAGAAAACATTCAGTAAACTACCGTTACTTCTACGTAAAGAAGTATCCAGGTAGAAACGAGACGTCAAGTTTATAAAGGTACTTAGTGTGTAATTTGAAAAGCAAAATAAACAAAACGACAAAGCTCTCTCTCGGAACGGTAATAATCTGCTAACGTTTCTTCTTCTCCTTCCTCTTTGCAAATAAATAGATAATAAAGAAAAGGATGGATGGAAATAACTGAACTGGTTCGTATTAGTTGTCAGAATCAATTCAGTATATAATCATGGCTACAACTTGCGCCAATTAAGATCGAGTAATATTACTGAGAAAATGCGAGACTCCTGATGTTGCTTGTATATAATTCTATACATTACTATTACTATTAAACATCTTAACAATTTTCCCATTTTCTATGCTTCCTGTTTCGTTAAATAATCGAAAATCAAGGAAGAACGTTACTGAGTTATCGCGGATTTCCTAGTATGGTCCTTCGAGCCGGACTTGGCGTACTTAATTGTCACAGTTTTCTTGCAAGCATAAAAGGTTTAATCTGTTAATCAAAGTAAGTAAGTAAGTAACGCACTGTCATTGCTTATTTTCCCAAGAATTGCGTCACCTTTCCGCTAATTAATTGTACTGTTAAGGAACGTGAGAGATTAAGAACAAAAAAAAAAAATGTTGGGCTGCCGAGGGACAGGCAGGACAGATAGATAGATACGCCATGCCGCGCTGGCCACTCTCTGAACTTTACCTCTCGATAAATCGTATTAATAATATACTATAGTTAATACTTGTAAATGGTTCACTTGGCGGAACGGTTAATTAATGAAAGATCCTGTTCAATAATTTACTAGATGTATTATATGTATGTGCGCCTTTGAAAAGCAATGTAACATAACTGGCATATGGTATTTGCAGGTTTGTTTTGTGTCAAGTCATACCATTGGTCTCTATAATATGTAAATGTACCGTATTATTCGATATATATACTTGTGTATATTGTGTGTAGACCAGGAAATGATTTATCAAAATATACTACTCATTACTTGCTAGTCAGCTTCAGTTGCCCACGGTCCTGGAAAAGGATATGCGTCTAATTGGCTTAATTAACAAAGAATCAAGAGTTCAATCAGTTAACAAGTTTTCAAAAACAATTGAACAATAAGTTAATTAAAATTTTTTTCTTTTTATGTTTCTATAAATCAATTGTTTTTGTTTTTTTTTTTCAGATGTACGTGTGACGAAGGATACACTGGGAAAGACTGCGAGAGCGAATATATTCCTTGTGATCCAAGCCCTTGCAAAAACGGGGGCGCGTGCAGACAAAGGGACAAACATTCTTACACCTGCGAATGTCCCACAGGTTAGTTAATTAAAACCCTTTATGTTATGTTCTCTATTAATTTGTGTCTTCCCATGAACCAATTATTAGCTGTTACTTTGTACCTCTTAATCCTTCCATTACGTTTAAGGAGCAAAACCCATTGTTTCAACCCTCAACCAACCAGGATTTTTCTGTATCTCGATATCTATCTTCTTTCTTGACCCAAAGTTTGTTCCAGTTTTTAGGCGCCGGAAACTCGCCTTCATCCCCTTCCGTTAGCTACATGACGTATCCCGGTGAGGATACATCATGCATTGCCCGGAGATCCCGACGGGGACGTGGAAGTGGGATTTGTCTGTACGCGTTTGCTAAGCTTTTGGCATTTCTCGGGGTTTTGGTGCGACAGAAGCACTGGTAACCTCTGTCACCCCCGAGGCCCAAAACAGACCATTTGATCTCCATGTTAACGTTACTCTCAGCATACGTCAGTAGATTCCTGCCTGTATCAATATTATACAGGAATCTGCTGACTTCTACTTACTTACCTACCTGGATGGTACTACATTATTATTAAGTACCTAATACCTATAAGAATTGAGTTCTTCATTTATAAATCGTACCTATACTTACCAGTTACTTACCTGTTTATATTTATTTAATGGTATGATATGTCAACCCGCTTTTTTATTCCGAAAGGGAAATTTTGGTTCATCATTAAAATAAGACCATATTTGATTTTTTTCTTGTCATCGCTCCATCGGCAAGTTTTCTTCGCGTTCTTCTTGTACGCGCACAATGAGATCATTTATCATTGTACTGGACACAGAAGAGCACACACAGCATCTTCTTCAGTCAAGGTCGCAGATCCATTGTTCTACCGCCTTCGCATTGAAATTTACATCCACATTCGGTAAATGCTTTTGGTTGGTCTCTTTTTAGTTACCCTTCTCAGTCAGCAGTCAATTTATATCTTTAAATATTTATTGTTGTTAATTACTTTCTAATAGATAGATACTTACTTGTATTATACAAATACAATTTTCCTGGTCTTGAAAGTTTTTCGTTCCATTTCATTTTTAATTCCGGTATCTGTGGAATTGATCCGGATGACCCCGCCTCGACGAGGTCGCCCGTTGTTGCTGTTGTTCTCAATTCGTGATGATCCCCCGATAACATCTTCTGAATACGATTCTGTATTATTATCACTCTTTGGCAGTAGGCAGTAAAACAACCAACCAACCTACTCTTCCTCTGGTTCTCTGGTTCTTCTGCGACGTGACGACGACGACAACGACGAGAAGGACACGAGACATCACAATGTCTGGACGATTTCTCACAAGTGCCACCAAAATTTTTATTTTCGACTAACGGTGGCCAATATATCCGCGCGTTTCACGTTGATGTTGAATTGTCTCTTAAAAACATTACCATACAATGGACGAAGATGTCCCGAGGAGACTTCCACCATTCGTCAGTGACACTTCTCCCAGACTAGACGTCTCGAAATATTTGCATACCGGCAATCAAGGGAATCAATCTGTACGTCCTCAGGGGTAATTGTGTTACGCTTTTCGGGCGACAAATAACATCACAACATCTCATGAGAATTTACGTATTTATATACATCATTCCATTGGAGGAAAGTCTTCACGTACAGATATTTTACTAAATAAACCTGGTGTTGTATCTTCTGTCTGTCATTAGTTATGTGGTTGATTGCTGATCTCCGCGATCACGATGCTTTCACTTTCGCGCATTTGTCGGTGTAATCGATATCCGAATCGATTCCTTCACATCCCTCCCTGAACGTTGTTACACGTGAGAGCAGATCGATAACGACGGACGGACGAACGAGGCATACGATCACGAAAGTGGGTCGAATTTGAGCCCGGAACATGGGCACGACCAACTCTGACTGACTCTGCCTGTGTGTGGGTACATCTACTGGCGAAATTATCCAAATAATGACCTGTAATGAGACCTCGAACGTGGCCTATTACGACGTGTTATTGGTATCGATTTTCCGCATGAAATTTTCACACACACACACACAAACATCAGTAGGAAGTTTAAATTTTATCCGGCTCGATGGACCGCTGCCGGCGACCATCCCTTTTTGATGTGAATTCTACATTTTCTCATGTTACTACGTACGTACCCATGTACCTACCTATGTAAAAGTTTATTATATGTACAATAAGACGGAATTGATTGCCGGCAATAAAAAACTTTTTAGAGTGTCCTCACTACTTCGGTAGACCACGCCAAGGCGGCACGGTGACAAAATTTAATTGCGGGACCACATCAATTAGCCTCCGACGAACAAATTTACATTAGAGGCAAGTTTTTGGTGTTCACGAGTGTTTGTACCGATCAATCTGTTATTAATAAAGACTTTGTTACTTATAGATATCTATAGGGAGATAAATTTAGGATTGCCGGTTCAAGAAAAAATAAATACATAAATAAATAAAAAGCAGCGTTTTTACAACTCACGATTAAATAAATGCATCGTGCGTTAATAAAATTTTTACGACTGGTAGATGTGATCGTCCAAGAAAGCCGTCAGGCGATCTCGAGGGACCGGTTATTAAATATACTTTACATATGTATATACGTAGATATGTGTATGAATTCTTTCTTCAGAAAACGACACTACACTGGCTTTATAAAGATGGTCTTTTGGTTTTGTTCGTGTTTGTCTATTCGTATGTAAATTCCCTAGTCAAGACTTGTAATCCTGTCGTATGTTTATTTGATTGTGAATATACGTAAGTGTTCACAAAAAGAAAAAGAATGGGAAGAAGATCAGGAGTGAGTTTGTTTATTTTATTTAGGATTAACGCCGGCACACAGTAGGAGAATCTGAAACGTTACACCGATACGCAGATTTTAAGTCCTTTATTTGAGATATTCACGTATGAAAGAACCTCTGCAAAATTTTCGTTTTATTGAGTACCTTATACATGAGCTTAAAAGTTTCGAAATTTGTTACACATTATCTTCGTCAAAACAAATGGCTACATAACAAAAGATTTTCAATTATTGTTTTGTGACAATTGCTAACATTCATTCGTTCAAATTTTCTCATCACATTTGTTTTTTCGTGCGCGACGGATGGCGCGGTGGTTTTGCCTTTCCCTTCGTGGTAATTATGGGAGCACGCCCATGCTAAACTTTGCCCTGAACGAACCGAACAGAGTCCCCAACCGACAACACAAAGTTCGAGACAGCCTGAGGAGACCCGAGCGTCGACATGCCACGGCATGGCATGGATCATTACTTTCCCGCCCACTTCTACTCTTTAGGTTCTCTTGAGCTTTTTTTTATTATTTCTTACTTCTTGTCCTCATCCTTATACTTATAATTCTCCCTCTCTGTCTGACTATCGAATGAGACTATCTATGATAAATTCAAAAGAACTGATTTGGTCCTTCGAGCCGGATACGATTACAAGACCTGAAATATGTACCTATGGTCTGGGTCTCGGTGTACTGTATCTATCTATCTATCGGTTGGTGCAATTTGTTGTACACATGGTAAGCATCGTGGTGAGCGAATGAGACATATGTATATTGTCGTGACGTTCGTGGTACATGGTAATGGTAATGGTAATGGTAATAGTAATTCCTCTCTCGCAGTTCCGGTCAAATGGTCCGTCTCTATCCTCTTTTTCCCGGTCGTTGGATGTGTTTTGCGTGAATGCACCATGGTCGCGGTGCTCGACCGACAGTGTAGTGGTGTAGTGTAGTACGACCTACCTACTGCTTGCTGGTACTGAAGATGGTACCCGACGACAACGTTGTATCCGATTTGTTAAACAAGGAGATATTGTGCACAATATCTTTGGCAGTCTGCTCCTTGTTCTTCTTCTTCTTATTCTTGTTATTCTTCTTCGTCTTCTTGCATTGCATATTGCATGGGCTGTTGTCGCACACGAACGCACGCTAAACTTACTTAGCCGTTGACTGGATAGGATGGGATGGCTGCTGCCGATCTCCTCTACTGTCGTCCTTTTTCTTCTTATTTCTTCTATTGCTGGTGGGCTCGTGCTCCTTTGTCGTATCGCTCCGGAGGCGATCTTCTGCTGGTCTCTTCGATGGTCGTGCCCGTTGCATCTACATGTTAGATTGCGACGACTTGCTACTGGTCTCTACTCTATACGTTTGCCATTTCATTTCGTATGGTCTTACAATTAGTCCCTCAGAACTTTGGGTGTTCTTTAGACTACGTAACAGTTGCTTTTGTTTTCTAAAGTAGTTTTTGTCTTCAACGGTAGCATTTGTTTACAATAGTTGCTTTTATTTTGGCCTATTGACTGTTTTGTTTTTGGACTTCAATTTTTTTTGTTGAATATACGTCATGAAACATAAACAAACACAACTTCTACAAGTTATGCTAATGAATCAATTTTCTCGTCGCATCGTTCGTTCCTCGACGTTGTGCCATTATTTTCTTCTTCGCTTGTTATTTTTATTTCAGTTTGTTATCGACTCTCTCTCTTTTCCAATGTGGTGTAATTTATTGTCCCGTTCTCATGATCCTTTTTGAAATCCGAGGCGTTACCGTGCCTCGAAGGGATTTGCATTTAAAATAATTATAATTATTCCTGGCTGTGACGTCGAAGAATTTGAATAATTAATAGTTTGACATTGAGTGGGTGGTTTTGACGATAATGATAATATGTATCTGTGACGGACGAGAAAAATAATAATCGGAGAAAGGTAGATACACTGGTAGGTACATTCATCAGATGGACGGGAACTGTTATTATTTTATAGTATTATTAGGAAATGGTTTCGTTCACAATAATAATGTCGAGTATCTGTTTTACCATCACTTTTGCTACGGTTTTATGGTTCAACTGTTCTGTGACCACATCTTCGTCTCTCGACCTTTAACACTGCACTTACCAAGCGAACATACAACTCTAAACGGTATTAAGTCGTATTAGAAAGAATTACATTTCTAAATCGTCTATTAAGTTAGTGTTAAATTTAAATGGACATTAGGTACATACAGTTGGAATAAGGATGCTGTCAGTTTTGGTTTGAGGCCCGATACACACACACACGTCCGATGACTACTTATAGATACTTGGTACAAGATGATGATACATTATTTGTGACAAAACATTAAGCTATAGATAGATGGATGGCTATTATAGACCTGGACGTTTCGGCTCTAATCTTTACATACACGCGCTCACATAATATCTATCTGTATGCAGAGAGAGATGGCGTTTCTTGTACGTATGTGGGCGTATGGTAACTGTAAATTTGAACGTGTATATTTGCCTGTACATCGTCCGAAAAACCGGATTAAATATTAACATAATACGTACATTAAGCAGAAGAAAAGAGAAGAATATGGATTGGAGGAATCGATTTCGAAAAACACATAATGCCTTATGTCGAAGGACCAGATCGCGTTTCAAAGTAAACTCCTTAATGCAGAATACGTTGAAAATCAATGTCAACACCTCGGTCACGGTCGTAAAAAATGATTTTAGTTTCTTCGCAACACCTTTTAGAACATTTACAACATACCTCGATTAGATCTGACTAGCTAAATACATAGAAGATGAATTTTAATCGAACAACTGTCCAATTTACTATTCAAAACATGATTTCTCTTCTCCAGAAAGACACAAATGTCCTTAAAACAGTTAAAAATCGCGCTGAAAGTCATAAAAAGTCGACCAAATACGTTGTTACATTGTTAAAAGTATCGGCCATTACTTTTTAATATTTGCAGCTGTTTGCCACGTTGACTTTCTATTGTTGTCGTTGACAACCATCTTGGTTTTCAACTGTTGTCGTTGTTAACCATTTAGCGTTCAATTGTTGCCATTGGCGGCGATAATGGCGTTCAATTGTTGCCATTAGCAGCCATCTTAGATTTCAATTTTTCAAAGTAGTTCGACAGCGTTTTGGAAAAAAAACATGATATAGGATAGGAAGATGAATACATATTGTTACGTTCACTTTATAAAGGAAACTGGGAATATGATTTCCGATTGTTTCGATAATAAACGTTTAAATCATTGACTCGAATTTATAGGCTCGTGTGTGCGCGGTCAGTTTGCATTATTTATTGTCTTTTAGTCGGGAATGCGCATAAACCAAGCAACTGTCAAATGTTTTGTCTGACACAGTCTTAGGAGTGCAATAAAGGGATTATAAATGGCTTTCCGTTTTGTATGTAGAATTACCGGTCACAGATGGCTGGTCAGTACCAAATGCACTGTTGTTTACAACGTTTTACTCACCATTCGATCTCATCATCAATACAATATATAATACGTACAGTTCGCATTACATAATAACTAACCCTGTGAGTGACTCCTGAAAGAAAGGAAATAAAGAAAACATTTGAAGATAACAAAATCAATTTAATAAACAGATGAACAGAAATTTTGGAAAGCATTTATTTCAAGAGCCTATAATGGCCTCGTAAACAAAAGAAAAGAAGACATTTGAACTTGAGCGCGGTTGTAACACTGTAATAAACAAATGAAGAACGATAATCACGGCGTTATTACGTGTTGGTGCATTTCCTTCTTTAAATCTGTTACCTGTTGTCTCCTGCGGAGTACTAAAGACACCTATTGCCTGTCTTCGACCAACAATTACCCAGACGACTCCCGTTACATGGTTTGCAACTTGTTCGCTTAAATAAATGCCAATTATTCAAGAAACGAACTGACAGACAGAAGTATCGTGTGGTGTACTTTGAATAAGAATTAACAATAAAATATTTTTTCTTCTGTTTTTTTGTTTTATAAACTGAAGCATTAAAAAATAAACGGGTCGATGTGAAAAGGTTTATTTAAAGGTAATTAATTTTTTTTGCTGTCAGGCGGTACAGTTTTATCTTAATTATCCCCGTTTTTATGGCGACGTGTATGTTTTTTATTATTAATCAATTAATTAATTAATTAAGGAAGTTGTTGTTTTCTATACAGTCACCACCTTGCTGATTCTGGAGTGTAAAAGTTATCGATGTTTTAAGTGTTATAACATCGGTGTTCTCACACGGTATAAGTTCGTTTTTCGACTCGCGTCATTGATTTTCCTCGCGAGACTCTTCCAATTAATGCAATAAATACTCTACTGTTAATTGCATGAAAACGCTCTTTAATAGTAATGTTGTATTTATTGGTTACGGGTTTTAATTATCTTCCCCAACATAATAAATTATATACATTACACCCGAGTTTCTATTTTATTTATAATTAATTGTCAAATACACAATTTTATTACGGTACATAAAACAATCTTTGAATAGCGCGCCAGGTTGGCCATTTTGACTTTCAATTGTTACCGTTGTCCAATAGGTTTTCTTTTGTCGCGATTTCAACTGTCGTTTGAATTTGAAACAAACGACGAACACATAACAGTACTCTTATGTCTGTAAATACGTGCAACTACGATAGTTGTTCATTTTTTTGTTGTTTTCCTTAAAGCGAGCCGGTATGGCTACCGTTTACGTTCAGATACAGAGAAAGAAAGATTGTTGGCTTTGATTTAGCAAAGTAATTGGAACAGTATGGGCAACTGCCTGTTCAGAAGGAAAAATGTTCTTTGCACACACAGATTGCTCGATGTGATAAATGAACGGAGCCCCATGTCGAGGCTGTAGCAATTACGGGGGAATTAAGTAAAAGATTAGCTCTATGTTTTAATTAGCGTGAATCTACCGCGTCTTCGAATACGATAGATAACAACAATAAAACGGTTTGCATTCACTTATCCGAGAGCGCCTTGTTTTGCTCCCTCACTCTTAGGCCGTTTTCTGACTTGTCGGTGTAGCAGCGGTGCGGTACCGAAGTGGTTGGTACCGAAACGATTCCGCGTTGCTTGCATTTACACATCTATCGGTATGTTTTCGGCATAAAACGGAGCAGAACCGCTTGTACCGTCACAAGAAGATGTCGTCCTCCTTGAGTGATGGAGATATTGTATGATGTCTCATGCAGTAATCCCGAGCGGCCACTGGACGTTTCTACCGCGATGCAGTATACCGAACCGATATCACTCCTCTACCGCACGTGCCGCACAAGTCAGGAAGACCGTATTGAAATATAGGTGCTCAGTAAGCATTCGGTACCGCGTATACCGAGCATACCGATACCGCACCGCTGCTACACCGACAAGTCAGAAAGCGGCCTTATTCTTATTTCTTCTTCTACTAGGTATCTACATTCGTGTAGAATTTTTCGCCAAGTAGTTATAGAGATTTTGTAGGAGTGTATTCACGAATGTATTTGGTCAAGGTAAGTGTAATCGATCGAAAACCCTTCAAATTAATCTTATTTAAATACTACGATGATCCTTTATTAAAATCGAAACCGGAAGCTCATAAAAAAAGTATATATCTACATGTAAATCGTTGTTATTGTTGTTTTTTAAAATCGTGGCACTATTTTACTCTAACCAGAGTTAAAATAACTTTTTTCCCACGGTCAATTGTTCTCTTGCAGTAAACAGCTGAATATACATGTATATATATATATCAAGGCGCCCACACTGCAAACTATCATTTCCCTTATCACATCCAGCTTTCGACAAACTACAACAGTGATACGACTCCAAACAACCGTCTTTGGCGGTTTTCTTGATTTCCTGTACTGATTTAAATTTATACCCACCAAATTCTCTCCCACAAGATAAAAATACATAAAACGCAAATTAAAAAATTTAATGAACGGTCCAATTACACAAAACTGAGTCAGCTACATAGGCAGGTATATCCGAGTTGGCCAGATTCGTTTGTCTTTATATTTCGTTGTTTCTACAGTCGGACATATTGATATTCAATTGTTGCCGTTAGTCGATATGGGGTTTCAATTGTTATTTGAATTTTGAAATAAGCCGAAAATTGTTATCGAAATAAATTCACTATCGTTTCCTCGAAAATAAGAATTTATGTGGCGATAACCGTTATCTCTTATTAGAAAGTGAAACGTATCGATAAGAGTTCACCTTTATTTGCATAACGATAGAAAATTCATATACGTAATCTGTTGGTTAGTAAATAACTGCGAATGACAAGTTTGCTGAAGTATTTCCGTTTAAATAAGATTCAGACAAAAGAAGAGTTGTTATACCTACCTATTACTAAACTTGAGCTAAATTATAAAAAAAAAAGAATGTAAAGTGGGTATTTAGAAATTTGTTTGACAAAACTGTTCGAGGACACCGTGGCATTTCAATCAAATCAAATTGGATCAATTCGAATTTGACTCTTCACGCTTTTCGATGCAGTGTGATCTCGCGAAGACTTCCTTTTTAGAAACGCTGACCCGACCGTTTCTTCTCTCTTAATAAATTATTTGTTATAAGTAATATTTTCTATTTATTTTGTCAGCGTTCAAAATCGTTCAAGGTTTTTAACGTTGTCTTCGTCGTGTTTCACGGGTACATCGGCACAAGGTTTTCTACGTCATTTTCGAACGGCAGTTTTGAATAAATTAGACAATCCGATCCATATCTATTATAAACTAACTCTCTCATAAGCTGCTTGTACATTTGAAAATACATATATCGATATGGGAGTGAACGTTTTGCCTATTACTATTAGCGAATGCATATTATTAAAACAAAACCGAAAAGAGCAACCTTCTACATGATATATATGACAGTAATTAGACAAGAAACTGCGAACAATTTTGAATAATCTTATTTTACTTCCTTCTCTGCTCAAACAGGACCGTAATGCGATATTCTCATGTTTCATTCATCGGGAAATAAAATCATCTAACGAATCAATTAAACAAAAAAACTTTATAAATTGTTTTCTCTTTTGTTTCAGGTTTTCGCGGTCAAAATTGCGAAGAGAACATAGATGATTGTCCAGGAAACCAGTGTCAAAATGGCGCAACGTGCGTGGACAACATAAATTCTTACACGTGCCAATGTCCATCAACTTATACAGGGCGTTATTGCGAACAAGACGTCGATGAGTGCTCCCTAAGGCCGTCCGTTTGCCAAAACGGCGCTACTTGTACTAATAGCGTCGGAGGATTTTCCTGTATATGTGTAAACGGATGGACAGGGCCGGACTGTTCCGTAAACATCGACGATTGTGCAGGAGCTGCATGTTTTAATGGTGCCACTTGTATAGATAGGGTTGGAAGCTTCTATTGCCGCTGTACACCCGGAAAAACAGGTAAAATTGCTTTCGTTTTTATTCGATTCTGTTTATGTTTTTTGTTTTGTTACGTTGTTAGAAATTTCTTGTTCTCTCTGGCCAGAGAGCACTCGGATCGTTACATGGTACTTATAGGTACAGCCAGCCACACCTTTTGTTTTCTTTTCTTCCTGGTGTTATCTGTCAGTTGTTAAGGCAGTTATAAACGACAATGCCCCATTGGCATTGTATACATGTCTACAGTAAATGCACACCGGGCCTCGTACGTGTATTGACATTTTACATGTACCACTAACATTCTGAAACAATCGCATACGAAAACCTCTTTTGTTTCAGACAACAGAATGCTTTTGTTTCTTGTAGGTAACTAGATCCATAATTTCGAGCAAAACTTCTTGTTGAGTTTGATTTGATTTAATAAACAAAATTAACGTACATACCTAATCAGAAAACGCTTTAATTGTTTTTGCCCATAAAGGAGTAAGTAGAAAGCTGATTAATTGACAATCATAAATGTGTTGAAATCGGCCTAAATACATACCTGTAGAATATGAATTTTTTGCATCCGTTCGCGCAATTTCTCTCCAGTTAATGCGTGGATGAATTTACATACGAACCATTTTATTTCACATTTCACATAGGCACATACTTACGTACGTGGAGAATTAATGACAACAATTTGAATTCTCAAACGGGCAAAGGTTTGAAACACATTCACATGGATACAAACGTTGAACAGTCTCACGTGTGACATCCGTTCCTACTTTCTGTGACATTTATTGGTTAATTTAATTAATTAGCTAAATAATAAGAGGTAGAGGTTCCCTCTACATATGGATAACAAATATTTATCAGAAAAATACATCCTCTTTTTTTATTATTACCGCACAGCACATTATTTTGTTGGATGTTTCTTCTCAGTACATTTCATACAAACATTCCAACATTCCTGCCAGATGCTGTTTTGTTTGTAATTATTATTGCAAGCATTAAAAACCACATGTTACGGTGTAAACTAATACGAAAAATAATCTTCATGTGTTTGACATGAAACTGTAATGGCTTTTGTAAGCCATTTTTTGCCTGCCCTCTAAATTTTTCCTATGGTTTTGTCTATGAGATAATTTTTTGTCCGTAAAGTTCTAGTAGTTGGCAAATGTATTCCCAGGGCTAATATTTGACAGTTTTTTGGGCTCTTTGGATTGAAAAGCAAAAAATGATAACGCTAACTCGGTTCGGTTCCCATTATAAAATTCAGCTGAACTTCGTAATTATAGATAATAAAAAGTTGAACTCAAACTTTGTTTTTATGTTTTTTCAACTGTCATTAGATTTGAAAATAAGCAGCAAAAGACAACTGAGGAACGAATGGTCTAACGTGAATATCAATTAACAAATGAACAACTTGCGTTTTGTTTTTTGATTATTTGCGTAGATACCTACGAGTGTGCTGAAAATTGCTAATAATACTAGACGTCGAGTTGGAGCAACGAACACGAATGAAAAAAAGAAAGACGAGGAACGAAGACGTTAAAAATTTTACTTCGAGAGGGAATGCGAACGATGCATTTGAGTAGTCGAAAGCACAGGTTGCAATTAACATGGGCCATTAATTTAAGCAATTAAACGTTCACTGAGTCGCAGAATGCCTTAATAATACGGTAGGCAAACGATTAAGTGGGAGTGAAGCAGCGAGATCGCCTGCTGTTCAAAAAAAATACATTTTAACCTACCTACTTGAGTCATAACATAAAGAATTCTCTTTTAAAGCTGCTTGCCGCTCTCCTTCTAAATAAATATAAAAGCTGCTACATCATAAAGTGTGTCTTATGGAAGAAGAAGTTCTTAACATGACAGCGACAGCAAATTTTGAATGAGTAATGGATAATTTTGTTTTGTTTCAGGGTTGCTCTGTCATTTGGACGACGCGTGTACCAGCAACCCTTGCCATGCCGATGCTATCTGCGATACGAGTCCCATTAATGGCTCCTACACTTGCAGTTGTGCCTCAGGGTACAAAGGAATCGACTGTTCTGAAGATATTAACGAATGCGAACAAGGTACCTCATCTCTAATATGCTCTATGTTTAATAAATAAAATATTTTTATACCCTTTTCTTATTAGCCGTTATTGAGTTTGATCAACATACATACGTTGATATTCTTTGTTTCGATACGCTGTGCCAACGTAACTTACCTAATGTAACGCAACGTGGTGTGGTAAATATCAAATTCATTTGTTTTCTTCTTCGACGTTTTCCGATGTGAATTGTTGTCCCGATGCGATATTGTTCGGTCGCTAGGTATGATCGTCGATTTTTTTGTGTTGTTCAGATGGATCTCTCTGGTAACGTTCGATCGTTGACCTTACACCACTCATTATATAATTTGATATGCACGATCCGATTTGAATAGTCAAACGAAGGCGTACGCAGCGTCGGTGGGGCTTTTGCCTTTTCGTCCTCTCTCTCTCTTTCCCTCTCTTTTGTCCGCAATGATGTTCATTTGTTTGTTTTTCAATACGACGATTTAGAGCGATAACAGGGCCTGCTGCAGCTGAATAGTTTATCTTGTAACTTAATTGGACGGCAAGTCAATCAATGTACGCAAGAAGAAGAATATCGACTTAAATTATCGATTATGCTCTTAAGAAACTTAATTGCTACTACCGTTCTTTTATTTCGAACGTACGCTATGATTTTTCTAATAAATTATAATCGATGGGAGTGTGAGAAACTTAATTAGAAAAAAATACATCCTTGTACTTTTTTTGGGTTGAATTTACCTTTTCCCTGTCGCGACTTCTATTGTCTTATGTATAAATTGACGCTAATAATTGACAATCTATTGACCTTTGCGGTCGAACGGGATTTTTTGCTCACTCTGATGATTACCGCTAAATTTAATTTGATCGAGAAGAGCATTGCCATCCTAATTATCGTTACATTAAAGTTGCTGAAGCTTAAGCATCACCAATTTAAAAATACTCTTAATGTGACGATATTAAATAATGCGCCAAAACTGCTTTTCAATTGTTGCAGTTGTCTGCCATCTTAATTTTCAATTGTTGCACTGTTAGCCATCATGATATTCAATTGTTTCGGCCATTTTTGATCGTCAACTTTTACCGAATAAGACCATAAGTAATTTTTCGACTTGTTGAGCTTAATAAGAAGCAGAAAACTAACTTCTTCAGTCCATATTTTAAACGATAACGTTACACAATGGTCTAACGTTCGTTTAAGTACCTAAGGACTTCTAATAACTGCGATAGAGAGAGAGAGAGAGAGAAGGAGCACTCTTAGTTTATGATAGATATTAATCTTAATGAACGCCCCATAAGAGATGGAATCAGATCGATCTGGAAGGCATCTGGTTATGGCCACAAACAGTTGAGCGTGCAGACATTGACCGGCAATTTTTCCGTCAAAGAACGGGTTGTTTGTTACAAGAAATAACCAACACATGCACACACTTTGTACAAGTACATATATGTATATACACCACGTACCTACCAACATGTTGGCGCCTAATTCCCTGCATTATTCTATGCATATTAAATAGCCCATCCATTACATGCATTATTGTACATATTGCTTACATAGGAACACACATACTGTACTGTAATTAAGGAAATGAATGTGCGTTTAGGCTGAGGACAATTTGGGCAAAAATGACCATGATTTTATATTATAAGAATAATAATTATTGGGTCTGAAACTTTTTGGCTTGAATACTAATGGGAAATTATGTCACTTATTAGGTATGTCTCAAGAAAAATATTACGAGCGTAATTTCGAGCCTTTCCAACCCTTCAATCCCTCATTGACTAATAATTACACCTTATTATTAGGTACGATTAGAAGAAGTGCCTGTTGGATAGTCGATCTTTAAAGCCAATAAAACTTTTATTAGTGTAAATTATTAATCCTAATAATTTTTAATGTCGACTATATCCGATGGTGCATTTATCGTCACCGGATAATTTATGGTTCCACTTTGCCTATCACTTAGCCCGTCATTTTTCTAAAATAAACTCAAACCCAATTTATACAAACATCTATGGTTTAATGACTTCAAATATTACATCGAGTCGAGACACTTAATTCCTGCTGCAAATGGCCATAAATCCAGTTATTTCAGAAACGTCTTTTTACCTATTACGGCCTGAACGCTATTTATGGTGACAGTTTATAGTTATTCTTCCATAAAAGTAAGAAAAAAAGAAATATCCTTCCATTTTTCTTTTTGTTTCGAAAGCTTTAACCGTCTCTTTTCATACGCACGTATCGAAGGTGTATCATGATGATGATCATCATCATCAGCCTTGCCTTGATCAAGTTATCTTATGCACAAGTCCTTCTTAATAATTACGGACAGCATTTAATGATTTTAAATCGAGACGTTTTCATTACCTTCGGAAGTCTGCAACGTTATCGAAGCAATTCGATCTTGTAGTAAACTTGTATGTCATTAAATACGTAGGTACATACAGGGTGGTTTGCAAAAAGCAAACTCAATGAAAATGTTTTTGTTTTTTTTTGAACAGGATCCCCATGTGAACACGACGGCATTTGCGTGAATACTCCAGGAAGTTTTGCGTGTAATTGCACTCAAGGCTTCACTGGACCCCGGTGCGAAACAAACGTTAACGAATGCGAAAGTCACCCATGCCAGAACGATGGGTCCTGTCTGGACGATCCTGGGACATTCCGATGCGTTTGTATGCCAGGTAGGTGCACACTTTATTTCAGTTGTTTACACCACATTCAATTCGTTGTTTCTGGTTTCAATTGTTAACTACTGGCCGTTTTTGTTTTTGCTTCAACTGTTTGCTATTTTCATAAATCTGAAGAGAAAACATTGCGTTATTAGTAGCAGCCTGTAGGCGATGCTCTTTTTCAAATATTTCACAACAACAACTGAGAATTATAACGACTTAACTACCTTATGATGTTGTTAATAATAACTGTAATAAAGTTCATTGTAATTTCATACGATCCGCACCATTATAATTATAAACAATCACTCATCATTATACGTGATTAATTTCCTTGATGGAGAAAAATAGAGACCGTAGGTACTCCTCTCTGTGGTAACATTTTATTGCTAATTATATTATATTATACTCCGGCAATAATATACTGGTAATATGATTTATATAGCACGAAAAAACCGCCATTTTAGTGAAAGTTCATCTTATATTCTAAAGATATAATTAAAAAATGAAAACATAAATAATAATTTGTGTTTTATTTATGTACCAAATGATTTTTATGAGTTCCTTGAGGACGATGTTTGGACAGAAACGAATATTCAAATATAGGTATATAAAGTAGAGTGCAATTATAAATCGTTTTGAAAGGGTGAAGAGCAGGTGGTGCAAATAAAACGAATTTGCATAAAACGTCTTTTTTTTGTTAATGATCGCGAGCGAGGTTCGATGCCTGTCGGTCCCTATATCGTTTCAGAGTGCAGAGCAAGGCGTTTCGCTGTAATTGGCCTCATTCCCATAAATATGGCTCGTTTAACTGATGATATTGCTACTCCACCTTATCGTATTGCAACGGTACAATTTAAGTATTAACATTACTTAGAAATAAACACGAACGAATCTATATTTGCACACAATAGCAACACAACAAGTACCCTCAACCAGTTTTCACTCGACACCGGAGAAAATTCCAATTGTTTCCATAAAATATTCAAACAACTCGCTAAATATTACATTAGAAAGCACGAAACCAGTTTTTTTGTCGGACAAAAAGTCGATTATAATTAGGTTATTAACGTGGCCTTTATCATTACACTGTTTTAATTGTAAAAATCACCCAACATTCTATTTTTTAATCGTTACCGTTGTTTTCGCCGCTGTCGGCCATACTTTCAATTGTTATGATCGTTAGCCTGGTCAGCCATCATATTTTTCAATTGTTACAATTGTCGGCCATTATGCTTTTCAGTTGTTGTCGTCGTCAGCTATTGGTGTTTGTCGATTGTTAACAAAGCGCGGTCGATTTAAAACAAGCGGGAAACACGATACTGCTCCAAATGACGAACTTTATTACTCAAACGTTCAGGAAAAAAGGTCAGAGCTATTAATTAGAGTACATTAAAACCGTTTATCATAGAGCAGAGCACTCACGACCGCTCATCTGCAATTTTAAACTCATTATTATAATATGGAAACCTAAAATTTGCTTATAGGTACTGCTCGCAAACTAATAAATGTTTTAGTTTAAATGACGTGTAGGAGTACCTACAGCGGAGTCTATCTCTGTACGTTGTAACCGGTGATCGCCGCCTTTCATTTGTTACACGTAACTGATCAAAGGATTGGCTGAATTTATTCATTTGGCCTAGAAAACGGCTAGAATATGCGCTCATAAATGCAGTCAAGCGAAAGTACAACGATTCAACAACTCATACCACATACGTTACGTATCTAATAATACATATTATGCAAAAATTTATTGTTTTATCATTTTTCAAGTATCTGTGAAAAACATAATATGTATCTTACAGGATTTACTGGTACTCAATGCGAAATAAACATCGACGAATGCAAAGAAAATCCTTGCTTGAACGGGGGTACGTGTGAAGATTTGATAAACTCGTTCAAATGTACTTGCGCCACAGGGTTCACAGGATCACGTTGTCAAATAAACATCGACGATTGCGTTTCTAGTCCTTGCAGGAACGGCGGCATATGTCACGACTCTGTAGCCGCGTATTCCTGCGAATGCCCGCCTGGTTTTACAGGTCTGTACCAACGCTCAAAATTACACATCTTAGGGACATTACAAACGTACTTAATCCTTCCAGGATTATCCTGCGAAACAAACATTAACGACTGTGCATCATCCCCATGCCATCACGGTGAATGTATCGATGGGGAGAATTCCTTCACATGTACGTGTCATCCAGGATACACCGGTTCCTTGTGTCAGTCCCAGATCAACGAGTGCGAGTCTAATCCTTGTATGTTTGGGGGAAATTGTCAGGATTTGGTCAATGGGTATCAGTGTATTTGTAAGGCGGGAACTTCGGGACCTAATTGCGAAATAAATGTCAACGAATGCTACAGTAACCCATGCAGAAATGGCGCCAGGTGTATCGATGGAATCAACAGGTAAACTAATTTACGTGTTGAGACTATAAACGAAACAATGGTTCGTTAATGTTTAAGAGTTTTAAAGATTTTCAAAATTTATCCTGGTTTTAAATTTGTTATTTTTGTTTCATGTGTGGCAGCAATAATCCCTTGTCTGAGTAAGTCAAAAAATAAAGTTCAGAGTGTATTTTGTGCAATAGTTTTTGGCTTTCAGAGTGTTGCATGCCACCCCTTCGAAATGCATCAAATAAATAAATAATTAATCTAAAATGCACTAAAAAGTGTTTATAAACATCAAGTCACTTCAGAAGTTCAGAAAATCATCTCTGATTGATCCCCCTCTTTTGTTTTGTTTGGATTGCTGCATGATTTCATTTGTTTTTCGATCGACAAAAAAAAACGCGATGAAAAATGGTTTTCTATTGTTTCCTTTAGATACACGTGCGAATGTATACCTGGTTTCACCGGTCAACACTGCGAAACCGACATAAACGAATGTGCTTCGAATCCCTGTGCCAATGGGGGAGTTTGCATCGATCTCATTAACGGGTTCAGGTGCGAATGCCCTAGGGGATATTACGACGCCCGTTGTCTCAGCGATGTGGACGAATGCAAATCGAACCCATGTAAAAATGGTGGAAGCTGCGAGGATGGCGTCAACCAATTCATCTGCCACTGTCTTCCAGGTAAGTCCTTATTTTCCATAATTTAGGGAACCGAATTAGAAAACAAAACGGTAATTTTGTTATCAGGCTATGGAGGGAAACAGTGTGAAAACGATATCGACGAATGCGCTTCGAATCCTTGCCAACACGGGGGACTGTGCAGGGACCACTTGGCCTCCTACACTTGCGAATGTATTCCTGGATACGCGGGCATCAACTGCGAAACTAACATAGACGACTGCGCCCTAAATCCTTGTAAAAACGGGGGATCCTGCATTGACCAAGTGAACGACTACAAATGCATATGTGAACTTCCATTTACCGGCAGAAATTGCCAGGACAAATTAGATCCTTGTTCTCCAAACCGTTGTCGACACAATGCCCGTTGTGCTCCAAGTTCTAATTATCTCGATTTCGCCTGTACCTGTAGCGTAGGATTCACTGGAAGACTGTGCGAACAGGACGTGGACGAGTGTCAAGTTTCGGCCCCTTGTAGGAACGGAGCGACCTGCAGGAACACCAACGGCTCCTATCAATGCATTTGTGCCAGGGGATACGAAGGAAGGGATTGTACAGTAAACACAGACGATTGTGCTTCGTGTAAGTTGAAGAATAGTTCTGGGACGAGTGAAGATATTTTATCTGTTTTTTTTGTTGTTATTGCAGTTCCTTGCCAAAACGGAGGGACTTGTCTGGACGACATTGGAGACTACATCTGCCTTTGTGTGAACGGATTTGAAGGGAAACATTGTGAAATTGACGTTGACGAGTGTCGATCGAACCCTTGCCAAAACGGGGCCACCTGCAACCAATACGTCAACTCTTACACCTGCACTTGTCCTCTGGGATTTTCCGGGATAAATTGTCAAATAAATGATGACGATTGTACAGACAGCAGTTGCATGAATGGAGGCACGTGCAACGATGGTATTAACTCCTACACTTGTACTTGCAGACCAGGGTAAGTTTTCTGAATGTTTATTATTATTTTTTTTTTTTTTGTGGGTAACATGTTATTTTCCAAACTAGATACACAGGATCGAATTGCCAGAACAGGATCAACCTTTGCGACAGTTCACCGTGTCTTAATGGGGCTAATTGTCAAGACCACGTAACCCATTATACGTGTCATTGTCCTTATGGATATACTGGAAAGGATTGTGGCGATTACGTGGATTGGTGTGCCACGAACCCTTGCGAAAATGGGGCCACTTGTCGGCAGACCAAGAACCAGTACCATTGCATGTGCGCTCCGGGATGGACAGGGAAAGTTTGCGACGTCGAAATGGTGAGCTGCAAAGATGCAGCACTACGAAAAGGTAAGTGGAAAATTACAGGGAAATTTTGTACCCAACCCACAGGCGCAAGAATGTACAATATATGGTGACAATTGTTTTTCTTATTTATCAGGTGTTCCTCATAAACTCCTTTGCAATAATGGTACCTGTGAAGACATAGGTAACTCTCACCGTTGCCATTGTTTGGAAGGATACACAGGATCGTATTGTCAACGCGAAATAAACGAATGCGAATCGGCCCCTTGCCAAAACGGCGCCACTTGCAAAGATCTGATCGGCAGCTATTCGTGTCAATGTACAAAAGGATTCCAAGGCCAAAATTGCGAACTCAATGTCGACGATTGTAAACCGAATCCATGTCAAAACGGCGGAACGTGTCACGACCTCGTAGACACCTTCCAATGTTCGTGTCCACCCGGGACCTTAGGGTACATTTGCGAGATAAACACCGACGACTGTAGACCTGGGGCTTGTCACAATAACGGCACTTGTATCGATAAAGTTGGCGGATTCGAATGTAAATGCCCTGCAGGATTCGTCGGGCCTCGATGCGAAGGCGACATCAACGAATGCCTGTCAAATCCTTGTTCAGTTCCCGGTACTCTCGATTGCGTCCAACTAATCAACGACTACCATTGTAATTGCAAAGCTGGATTCATGGGACGCCACTGTGAAGTTAAAGTCAATTTTTGTGCCAATAGTCCTTGCCAAAACGGAGGAGTTTGTGCAACTATTAACGCCGGACACAAATGCACTTGCCAAGATGGATTCTACGGGAAGAATTGTGAATTTAGTGGCTACGACTGCGATTCTGATCCTTGCCAGAACGGGGGAATATGCAGGATATCGGAAGGAGACGGGTATACGTGCGATTGTCTTTTGGGGACTTCCGGGCGTAATTGCGAAATCGATTCCCTAAACGAGTGCGACAGTAATCCTTGCCGCCATCCCGAAGCTACTTGTCAGGATAAACTGGGAGATTACGCGTGCTACTGTCCTCCAAAACATTCCGGGAAGAATTGCGAGATTTATGACAGGAATTCGCCTGGAGGTGTGGGACGTCCTGTAACTGCCGTTCGTAAAGACAATCCGAACAAATTTTTCGCCATGGATCTCGAAATTCAAAGAAAACTATGCGCCAAAAACAACTGCCGATTGAAACGACGAAATTACAGATGTGACGAAGAATGTAACAATTACGCGTGCGATTTCGACGGGGGTGATTGTTCCTTGGGATTGAACCCGTGGGTCAATTGTACCGCGCCCATACGCTGCTGGGAGGTCTTCATGGACGGCGAATGCAACGAGGAATGCAACAACGCCCAGTGTCTATTTGATGGTCGAGACTGTGAAAACGCTCTCCAACCCTGCAACCCCGTATACGATGCTTATTGTCAGAAACATTACGCTAACGGCTACTGCGATTACGGTTGCGATAACGCGGAGTGTAATTGGGACGGATTGGATTGTGACAAGACACCACCAGCATTGGCTGAGGGGGTTATTTCAATGGTACTGTTGATGGAGATGCAGACATTCAAACAAAACTTGACTGTATTCCTCAGGGATACTAGCGACCAACTCAGAACTACTGTGAGAGTCAAAAAGGATCAGATGGGTAACGACATGATCTATCCCTGGTCAGGGTCCACCACGAGAACAGACCTACAAGACTCTTATTATTTGAACAAACACAATATAGCATTTACTGAGCAGGGCGGTCACACAGGGGTCAAAGTGTATCTGGAAATCGACAACAGGAAATGTTCCACGATTGCCACAAGTACTGAGTACTGTTTCCAAAGTGCTAACGCAGCAGCTGAGTTTTTGGCCGCCAAAGCCTCCAGACATACCTTATCCGAATCCTTCCCAATATACCAAGTGGACGGATTGACTGAACCTACAGAAAACCCTGCTGAAGCATCTACCAACGTGAAGTACGTCATTTTCGGAATTTTAATCGTAATTTGTATCGGTGGTGTCATCGGGATTATCGTCACGACACAGCGGAAGAGAGCAACTGGAATAACATGGTTCCCAGAAGGATTTTTAAGGACCAACTCAGGAACCCGACATCGTTCCCGAAGACGTGGCCCAGACGGCCAGGAAATGCGTAATTTAAACAAAAATCCTTCCATTCCGTGCATGGATATTGACATGGGAGGCCACGTGCAACACTTGGGACATCACCACCACCATCACCATCACCAACCCTGGTCAGACGACGAATCCGACGTGCCACAACCAAAGAGAATGCGTGTCCTAGAAACAACCGGAGGTTACGCAAGTGACCACACTGCCATAACCGATTACGAAGAAGCAGAACCCAGAGTATGGACTCAACAACACCTTGACGCCGCTGACATAAGACTACCGGCATCAATGTTGACTCCACCACCCCAGAACATCGACGCTAACGACGTAAACGCTCGAGGACCCTGTGGAATGACCCCCATAATGGTCGCCGCTGTAAGAGGAGGAGGAATAGACACCGGCGAAGACGAAGAGGACGAAGCTGCAGGCAACGTCATCCAGGATCTGGTAGCGCAAGGAGCGGAATTGAACGCTATGATGGAGAAAACGGGAGAGACGTCGCTCCATCTGGCGGCACGATTCGCGAGGGCGGATTCGGCAAAGAGATTGCTAGACGCAGGAGCGGACGCCAACGCGCAGGATAACACGGGCAGGACGCCGCTACACGCAGCCGTCGCGGCGGACGCCGTCGGCGTCTTCCAGATCCTTCTGAGGAACCGAGCCACTAACTTGAACGCACGCATGCACGAAGGTACCACTCCTCTCATACTCGCCGCGAGACTGGCCATCGAAGGGATGGTTCAGGACCTTATCAGTGCCGAAGCTGACATAAATGCAGCCGATAATTCCGGAAAGACTGCGTTACATTGGGCGGCCGCTGTAAATAATGTCGAAGCTGTAAATATACTGCTTGCCCACGGAGCCAATAGGGACGCCCAAGACGACAAAGTAAGTTCACCTGTTTGAATTTTTTATTTGGGCAATTGTTATTATAATATTTTTTTATTTCAGGACGAAACACCCTTGTTCTTGGCGGCCAGGGAGGGTTCGTATCAAGCGTGCAAAGCCCTCTTAGAGGCCTACGCAAATCGGGAAATAACGGACCATATGGATCGACTACCAAGGGACGTGGCCAGCGAAAGGCTCCACCACGACATCGTCCGACTCCTCGAGGAACACGTCCCTAGGAGTCCCCAAATGATAAACGTGGTCACCAGCAGTTCGATGATAAGTAAGTATACGAATATATTATTTCCTATATTAACGTACGAAAATAATATAATTTTCCCTCATTATTTCCAGCATCACCCAACGGTCAAATGATCCAACAACCCACGGTGATAGTTCCGAAACGACAAAAGTCGAAGAGGCCGTCTAAGTCGTCTGCAATGGTCGGCGGTGGAAACAACGGTCCCTTAGATCCCGCGAGTCCCGAAGTGGAAGGTGCCAACACGGGGTGCGGGGGTGGAAGTGTCAGGCGGAAAGCCAGCATAAAAAAGAACGCCAACAACAAGAAGACTTCGAATAACAATAACAACAACAACAATAACACATTGACGTCGTCACACGGTGTTGTGGATATAGTTCAGAGTGTAGATTCGATCGGTTCGACTTTAAGCCCTGTCGAATCTCCCATGACGAATAGTTCGATGCCCAGTCCGTACGATACTGCAAGCATTTATTCCAATATGGGGATGGCTGCAGGACTGGAGGGGTTGTTGTCAGCCGCCAGCAAACAACCACCTAGTTACGAGGATGTTATCAAGAGTAATCAGCAGACGTTACAGTCTATCCTCAATCTGGATAATTATGGTGGTTTTAGCCTGACGAATTTTCAGGTGAGTGTTTTCTCTAAATTAATTTTTGATTTCATAATTTTAATTAAAATATTTTGCACAAAGTACTTTTGTTGGTGTCTAATTTTCATATCTTTACAAATTTTGTTTTTTTTCTCCTTTTATAAAAACAATTCTATCAAAAAAACAAAACAACCATTGATAACAATTAAATAAATTTTTATTGTGTCATAAATTACAATTATTTAATTTATTTATTTATCTTAAAACGTAAAATATACAGTTAAATATTTATTTTTATATTTACAATATAAGATGCGAGGGGCGGCATCCAGGAAAGAAGTCCTGAAACAAAAACAATATTTTTTTCTATAAAATATGTTACTTGATAAATTTTATTTATTTTAATTTTAAATAAAATTTGGTTTGATTAAATATTTAAATAATTTCGAGTCACCCTTAAATTATTTTTTCCCGTTTAGGACCACCTGATCATGCAGCAGCGACAAATGCAGCAGCCAAACACCCTATCTCCCCCTTATTCGAATCATTCGCCCCCTCATTCGGTCCAATCGAACATGTCCCTGTCTCCCCAAGGTTTCGGTGGGGGCGGTTCGTCGTCCCCCGCGAAAACGCGTCCCTCATTGCCCACCAGTCCCACTCACATAGCCGCGATGCGTGCTGCGACGCAACAGAAACACGGCGGCATCCCCCCGCAGACCCAAAATCTCCCCATGGGTTTCGATTTTAGTCAGGCGGGGCTCGAACAGCTGCCCCTCGTGTATCAGAACAACGCGACGGGTGCGGGGAACGGCCTACAACCCCAACAATATCACCAACAACAGCAGCAACAACAGACTCAACAACAACAACAACAGTTTTACTTGACACCCCCCTCGCAACACTCGGATTTAACCCCTCAACATCATCACCTAGCGCCCGACAATTTCCCAACGCCAAGTCCCGAAAGTCCGGGACATTGGTCGTCTAGTTCCCCACATTCTTGTACATCTGATTGGTCAGAGAATATAACGAGTCCCAACACTTATTCGTCGGCGGGGCACCAAACCAACAAGGGGTCAGATGCAATCTATATTTAAAGGTAATTAACTTTTATAATACAATTTTGACTATTGTTTGTTTTTGACGTCGGGGGTGAAAGTGGTGAACTAAGTGAACTGATTGTGTACGCGCGCGAGGGTGGTGCATTTATTCGAAATAAACAGTCAGTCGTGACGAAAAGTTTTATTTTATTATTATTATTATATATTAATTGTTGCAATCTCGATCTCTGATCCGTTTTATTTTATTTTATTATTTTTTTTGTATGGATTAATTAACGTTATTTTAATAATAATTACTTAGCAGTGTAAGTAGTTTTTGAAGAAGTTATGCAAGCAATCGGTGACATTTTAAAAACAAAACACTTTCGTGATAGTGTTTTTTTTATCAATCGATATTCGTTTGTTTTTGTTTCGGTCTTGAAGGATTTTAAGCCTGATAACAACATAAAAATTGAGCCACAACTTTTTGATAAATTCGATATTTTTTTCAATATACATATATTATACTTCTTTTATTTACGTCACAATGGAATGGTCTCTACATTATACCTTTACGAAACCCGAAAGAAAAAAAAAACCTCACGTGCCTTCTTTGAACACAACTGAAATTTGTTATGGCCCTTTTTTTATTCACGTACATATAGCATTGTAATATTTTTTTTAGTTAGTTATTTCTGTACATAATCTATATACAGTAGGTATTATTACTATGTACTACATTAAAAATTGTATCTATCAGACAATCTATTAATTAATTATTAATGGATTCAATTGATTGATTGGTTGATTGATCAAAATAGCGCTCGTTGTTCATGTAAAAAGGAATGTTAGAACCGAGAAATAAAATAATAACTAAAGTGCCTTTTAATGAAACAAAAGAATATGTGCACAAAATTATGCACATGTCACGAAAAACAGAATCTCAGCAGAAGATCTTTTTTTTTTGCTAATTAAATGTGGCTTACACACATAAAGTCTGTGATTCGTATTGTATTTATAATAATAATATTGTAGGACAACTTGTTTTTTTTTACATAATATTATATAAAATATAAATAATAAATTCATCAACTGCTATGACAAAAAGGGAAGAGCAACAACTATCTATAATGTTCATAAGAGATAAACAAATAAATATAAATATATTTTTTATATCGTATCTTAGCCAATCCGCGTACTAAGTGATTTTAAATCGTACAAATATTTTTTTGTTCTCGAAACAATTGCATTCCAAAATACGATGCATTGTAAATAAAAATCCCCATGTTAAGACGCAGTCTCTTTTTCATTATTTCTTTGTAAAAAGTACTGATCTAGATTATATTAATTATTTTGATTAGTTAAGAATTTAGTTATTTTTCCAGGTGAGACGCTTTCAACCTATTAAAAGTAGTTTTAATTTTGTAATGAATGAAACTGCATTGTATAATATAATAAATATTCTTTTAATAAACAAGTGTCCTTTTTCGTCGTTATTTTGTTTATAGCCGACAAATGAAAACAAATAAGTAGACAATCGTCAGAAACATTCGAAAGAAAAACAAAACAACAAAAGGGTCATCAGTAGTTTTTGTTTTCAGACAAAAACAAAAGTGTTTTGAATTTGTTTTTTCACATACTGAGTTAAGATCGATCAAGTAACAAATCTTTTGGGAACCACTTACCTTTTGTGGCTATATTTTTAATAATGTCAACATAAATTTCAGACTTTTGAACACGTATTAGTATTGGGAAAATAAAAAAAAATTCAATCAGTTTTGTGTTTGCCAAATACATACCCAACAAAAATGATAATAAAAAAAATTAAAAACATCCCTTTTCACCGCCTCCTTCTGGATACACCACTGGAAGAAAAAGAACGACATTAACCACAAAAAAAAAGACCAGGACGATTTGTGTTACTACCTTATATTTAGGTGTTTTTTTTGCTTATACATTTAAATTTACAATGTCGGTAGGTTGAAACGAAGAAAAAAAAATATATATTTACATATATAATGTATATAATATGTATGGAGCAAGTGAGATAATTAAATCTTCGAAAAATAAAATAAACTGATAACAATAAAGAAATAGTTTTTCGTAATAATCCCTAAATTTTGAAATTATTTAAACGATACAATAGAATATAATAACTATATAATTAATATTAATTATAATACAATACATTACACATCATACTCTCAGCAATAGTTTTTAGAAAAATATAGGGAATTAAACTTAACCATGCAATTACGATAATTGTTGCAATTATTTTTTTTAATTTTATTTTTTTAGTATGTACAAGTAGGTTTAACAGGTGAGAGAAATAGTGCTGATTTTTTTTGTTTTCTTTTCTATGTATGTTTTTGTAGTTTTATTACGACGCTACAGTTTCTAGAATCCTTAATACGATACACTTTCGAACACCCCAAAAATGTTTTTCTTTTTGCAAATTAAACACACTTGAACAATTGTGCAATTGTAAAAAAAAATAAGCTGCGATATGACAAAGATAAACAAAAAGCGACCATCGCATCGCCAAGGCTTATTTTTTGTTTTTATCCGACAATATAAAACAAATGAACCTCACCGGGAAGAAGAAACAAAAGAAAAGTCACTGCTATGATTGTGCTTTTATTTAAAAAAAAAAAACAATTTAGAGTGTTCGTAATTTTTTCTCTTATGCAAAATGGATTTTAATTGGAGGGAGAAACGCCGTGCAAAGCTTAAAATATTTTATAGTACGTTGGTGAATACAATTTTTACGAATTTTTATCGAAGTGGTTTTCGTTTTATGTGAAAGCTTTGCAAGGATTCGTCCCTTTCCCCACAAAAAAGTATATTTAACAACACGTATGTTTATTTACCTATAGACAGCAGAAGCGATTTGTAGAAACACAAAAATATCTCGGTACCTGTGGCATGCTATTTGGGGGATGGACAATTTATTTAAAGCTAACACGTATGCAGGTCAGACGACACGAGCCCCGTTTTCGGCAAACAGCACAGATTGACTTCAAATTTGTACTCTTTTTCAGTTATTTTTTTTATAATATCGCAATATACAAAAATAGAAATTATGTGTAGATAAAGTGCATTGTGGCCATACTGGAACTACCATTTCTTAATCATCACTTCGTTTTCAAAGACGGAAAAATCTTCAGGTCTTGCCGAAAAAAGGGCCGTGAAGATTATGACGGTATTGGTGGAAGTAGTAAGAGCGGAGGTATTCGGGGGATGGTGAGGGGTATTTTTTTCTCATACGATAGCCTTTCACCTGTCAGTCTTAATCAAATCACACATAGACGCATTTACTCCTTAGTTGCACGCACACACACACACATAGAGACGACTTTCACACAATTTACACAAAAAAGAGGCTCCTCAGTTGTTTTTCGCTTTTCTTTTTTTTTCACTCGTAAATAAAACTCATCTTCAATCCACCGCGATAACTAACATTTCAATCCAAAAAATTTAATAATAATATATAATTTTTTTTTCATAAAATCTCCAATATAGCACCAATAAATTTTCATGAATAAATTCGTAGTTTTACGTCCTTTATATAAGGCAAATTGTAACCGAAAAATTTGAACGTCATACAAAAGAAAAAGAACGAAACAAAAGACATCCTTAAAACAAAAACTAAATTCGTTCAAAATATCTTTGTTACAAAAAAACTTTTGCAACCAAATATGGAAAAAATATCGTCTATTCTACAATAAAATTATTAGCCTAAACACAAAAAGGTAATTTTTTCGAAAATTAATTTTTACTTTTCCTTTGTATTTAACCTAAACCCCTAACAGTAATTAATGTAAACCACACCACACAACCAACCAACATCCAAGAGATAAGATGAATTTTATTTACCACGACAACATTGTCTTGGGTCACAATATTCGCACGCCCCTATCAACGGGACACTTAAAAAGGATTTGTACTTTGTATGCTATCCAATAGTGACAGCCATGACGGAAAAAGAGATCAACAAATGCATTTAAAGCTTCGAAAATTACCGAACAAATTATTGATCACCTCAAAGGAAATTGATAAAATCGAATAGTAACAGTTAGTTATACATAATATGTATAATATATACAATATTTAAATTTTGAAACGCTTTGAAAGCTACATAAAAGTGATATTAATTACAATTTTAACAAACATCCAAACGTCCCAGCAATTTTTTTAACAATCGAGCGATGGTGGCGATTAGGCTTTGTCCGATAAATTTCGCGTTTAGTCCGCCATTGAAGCCACGTTTTTAACCTAACAACAACACTGTACAGTACATCATCGTTCTTTTATACACAATATGTAATAATAAAAATGAATACAAACTCCAAAGGAGCTAGGATCGTGACTTGGTAGGTGCTACGAGCTCTGAACGCGTTACCTGAGCACTGGCGCTTGTTTCCACAATAATCGGTACTTTGTTCAATTATTAGAAGAAAAACAAAGCCGCTTTTGCTTGCTTGTTTTCGCGTTTCATTTTTTTACCGATATTATCAACAATTTATTGAAATGGTTTCAATATCAAAATAAGGTGTCAGTTACTAAGAAAAGTACCTGAATAGTTTTCTGCCAAATTTAATTGAATAGGAATACACATATAAGTAAATTGATGATAAATATCAATATCGAATCTCAGTCGGTGTTGCCAAACAAATTTAACTAATTTACACGTCTTTAACAATATTGTAGATACCACACCTAATAATACATAGTATTAGGTACTTTTTACAGAAGGCAATTTAGTATTTAGTTAATTATTAACTACGATACATCAACAACGTTTCTGATAATTCATCCAACATTAATTGTCATTAATAAAGAAAAATAAATTTGGTGCATCTTAGGGCTTTAGTCATTAAGATTAAAGGGAGAAATTTTTTAGAGGGACGAATGGGAAAAGGATGAAAAACGCCAGAACAAAAAATCAAGCAAAAACAAACATTAGATACGTTTACAGAAGGGGTTGATTTAGAATTTACTTGGCAACACAAAAACCGACAAAGAGAAGACCCCACGGCCTCTACCACATTTTTAATATTTATTGGATGTGTAACACACGACGGTCAAAGCAGTTACAAACTGCCCTCGTATTATGTAGTATTTTTGCTTCAGTTCAGACAGATGACCGCTGTGAATGTGGTAGGTACGTCCCCCGAAAAGCTAATACATACCCCATTCGTTTTTGTTTTTTTTTTTTGCCAATGCCATATAAAAAGTACTACAGGATGCATTTGTTTTACGATTCGCCGCTCCGCTGTTACAACAATAGATAAATTTATTGCTCGTTTTCGATTGTTTCGTTTGTGTTTTTTATTTTTTTGTTTTTGTGTGCTTTTATTGTTCTCGCCAAAAATATTCACATTCACATTGCATTTGTCGTCTATCCGAACCGAAATCAAATATATATTTATATTTACAAATATTAAACGTGAAACATCTTTTTTAGGTACTAATTAATTAATTGGATAAAGTATATACAATATACATAAATAATTTATAAAGTGAATACGACAAGGTTTTTTTACTCTCTTAGTTTTTTTTTCGTTAATTATTATTCATATTTATTTATATGTCCATGTGGGTGGCATATTGAGACATGCTGTTTGTTTGCAGCAGTTCCTTGACTAGTCTTCAGACGCGTTGAAAAGTAGAAGTAAGAGTAGAAGTATTACTTACTTGGGGTGATAGAAGTGGTGTAGTAGAAGTACCGTCGTTGTTGCTCCTACTGCTGATGGTCGATGGCATAATACTTTTTATATTATACCAAAACAGACGACAAACGACGACGAGACGATTTTTTTTTGTTTTTACTATGTGTTGTATGTATTTATTTATATTTTTTTTATTTGTTTATGTATGTATATAAGTTGGCTCTGGACGCGTCCTCGGCCCCCTGCATTTTTCATGCCCCCCTTTCGCGGTGCCTACAGCACCTCCATTTCGGATAGGGTGAGTCCCAAGCGCCTGGTAGACATCGCGACGCCACTGTCACTTGACCCAGACCGCACGCTCTGGTCGTCCGTGTCACTTTGGGTACTAGTATAACCTATCACGTCAACCTCATCTGTAACAAATGAGAAAATCCTTCACCAAATTTCAAAATCATCAAACACTATGGATCAGAAATGAGGAGGTTCTTTGGAGATATTCTGTCAAGCAAACAAATGGAGATTGGATGTTACCTACTAATGTTTTTCATATAGAAAAATGAAGATCAATTGTTTGCAGATGTTTCTTAAGTCAAACATAAGAAGAACAATGGCTTGCAGATGTTTTGAATTAAGAATGATCTTCTCTACAAAAAGGATTGAGGAGTGTAGATGACGCTTAGCAAATACCTTTTTACTAGATTTGTTTAACAACCCATAAGGAAAAATCATAACAAAACGGTTTGAAAAAATCTGTAATTTGTTTTTTTTTGCCGTTGTAATAAATTTTAACGATTAGTTTTGTAACGATACCGTTTTGTGTTGCCTGTCATTAATTATTTTTAATAGACATGTCGCTCGCCGCTCTCGGAGTTTTTTAGTTGGGAGAAAAAAAAAAAAGAACCGCACATTTTTCAAACTCCCATCAATGAAATTTACCGACGAAAATACGCGCTGACGCAAGGGACTTTCGGACGACATCTGGGCAACAGGAACGCCCAAATTCAACCTTGCCAAAACCGATATTACTTGGCATCAAATCGGACATCCGTGCCCCTCCGTAAGTAAACAACTTTTTTTTCAGGCCACTGTGTCATTTTATGTAGATACTTGCACGTTTATTAATAAAGAAACGTACGTAAGACCTCATCTAATTGCCTTTTGTCAGTTTTTCGCTTGTCTCAAGAAAACATAATCAATACGGCGCGAAAAACAAGCGTTTGTAACACTTGACAATGGAGAAACAGAAACCAATCTATAACTTTTGTTTTCGCGTACATTTTTTCGCTTTTTTCTTATCGATTGTTAAAAGTATTTTAAGTTGTTGGAACTTTCCATGGCCCGAAATAACAAAACTGATCAATATTTATTCAGCTGACAGAGTTCGTCTCATGCGTGGTTTAAAAAATGAATCGGTGGAAGGAAAAAAAGACGACTTTATTTAATAGAAAATATCCATTATATATATATACCGCACACTTGCGTACATAATGTGACGATTACTCTGGCGTTCGAAATCCCACCAGAATGAAAACCATTGCCCGGTGTCTAAATTTAAAAGGCAGGGACCGAAAATGCCGGTCGACATGTGGCGATAGTAAACCGCGCTAGCGTAAATTTTTCGTTAAAATAAACAATTTCACCGGCTGTTTATTTTACGAACGATTCCTTCAAGAGAGAATCCGGAAACCTCCAGCAGAACCAGCACCAGAACATAACAACAAAACCACAAAGTACATATATTTTTTAAAAAAATTCCAAAATACACACAATTTACGAAATATCCTGTAAAGTAATTAGTACGTTTTGAATTAAGGGGGAACAAATGTAAATGTAGGAATGTATAATGTAAATTGGGCTTACCGGATTCGGATATGGGCGACTCCATTGAAGAGTGCGTCGACGATGTGTTCGAAACGGTGCTCGACACCGTGGACGTCGAACATTCGGACACGGAACGACGTTTGTAGAGGGCTTGATGCTGTACTGACAGCTGCTCCAGTCTTCTTCTCAGGTACCTTTGTTCACGACATAATTGCTCCTTGTGGAGATAATTCCTTCGTTCTTTCTCCTCCAGATTCTGCAACAAGAGAAACTATGCCTTTCTATCTAATTCTAAATTTTATGGAATCTATCGAACAACTCAACACAACAAATGAAGATCATTTGATCACTTCATACAAATGAAGGGCTGTTCGCAGATGTTTTTTTGACTCAGAGAATTGCAAATGTCTTTTTGGGCAAACAAATGAAAAAGGGCTTAATTGCAGATGTATTTGTTTAAACAAACTTTGATTTTTATTAAACATTTCAAATAACGCGAACTGCGACGATAAATCAATAGGATCGGACAGGGTACATTGTAGGTATACGTAACACATTTATTTATTTGGACTTTTTACACCGGTGATATGTCGTCGATAATTTTTATTTAGTGTCGGGTCGTATATTTCTCGAGGTTGCAGTGGCATGTCACTACAAATTTAATGGAAGAAAAAGTAAAATTTACAACGTTACATTTCGGTTAGGTTGTAAATAGTAGATACGTGTTTGGATATCGAGAAAACCCCTACTAGGTACGTGACGCTTTCGAAGAAAAGTAAAGAAATCGTTTAGACAAAAATCAATTTAAAAAAATCCTTTATCTTAAGTCAATCAGTAGGCATGTCAAGTCAAAAAAAAAAACATGCTTAAGAAAATAGTATCGAACATCTGTCTCACACAAAACTAATCACAATGTTCACTAGGCAGCGAAGTGGCTGTCTAAAAAAAACCATTAATTATCACTGTGGGTGAAGAGAAAAAAATTGCGGAAAGGGCTATTTTTCAAAGAGACTAAAAGGTGGTTGGCGTTCGATTTTTTTTCAATGGGTTAGGAGGTGAAAAACGAGCAGCATAATATGTATCTGTTTGCAAACAAGTATGGGTATTTCACCTACTACCCCACCGCCATCACCACCCCTTCAGGCAGCGGCAACGCCATCGTCTACCTCTCAATCATTCGCGACCATGTAGAAACGTACTTCTCATACGTGCAGGATCATAGAATCGATACAGACGTTGCTGTCACAAAATTTCTGAGCCAAAAACAGGAAGGAAGTAAACAAAAGAGAGGCAACGTAAGTTGCGGAAGTCAACTTCCCCTCGTTAAACAAATGAACACGTAAAGTCGTAGGGTAAATTTTGTAGGTAGGTATTAGGTATGTAACAATAAACCACCATTTAATAAATTAACGTATTCATCACAAACAGAGCACGAAAGCTTTTCTTGTTAATTATGTAATATCAGAAACTACAAAATGCATTACAATTCAATTAAGAAACTTGATAATGTTTTAATTTACCTACATTAAAAAGTAATTTTCTTATCATATCAATTAAAGTAAAAAAAAAAACATATTACAAAGAAACTCCGAAAATACATGGTCAGATAGATATAAATGCATAAAAACAAAATTTTGTGTTTGTTCAATTTTTTATTGGCCAGAAAAAAAATCAAAACAATGTTTTCTTGTTCATTTGTTATGCCGATTGCAATTACTTATTGTAATTCTTCAATGATTACGAAGATATATAGACACATGAAGAACAGAACAAATAAAAAACGCTCATGGAAGTTTCTTACCTTAATAAACCTCTTGGCTTTTGTTAGTAGTCCTAACGTGGTGTGCCTCGAGGCTTCAGGACCTAATGGCACAATATCTTTTAATTTTTCTAGACAATTCCTGAGATGGGCTCGTCTGAAACAATAGAAAATCATACAATTAGACCTCGTCAAATTTATTAACAGCAATCTAGACTTATTTGCATTTGTCCTAGATAAAATAACTCGGGGGGTAGGGAAATTGTGCGAACGTGAATATACGTATCTATGTATATAGGTATATACGAAGACTCAAATAAATAAAACTCTTGCGCGATTCCGAAATTGAATTCTCGAGGTTCTTTCCATATTTCTTAAGCAGCGCCTTTAGAATGGAAAAACAAAATCGCTTCACGTATCGCGATTATGAAATAGGGAAGAAAACCCTCCTGAAATTAACGAACACACGTTGTGACATAAATAAATGAAGGACAACAGACTAAAAATGATTGTTCAATAGAACAAATGAAGATTGCAGATGTTTTTCTATTCAAATAAATGAAGATCAATCTAAAAAAGAGTATTTGATGCGGTTGTTTTCTGAGTCAATGAAATAAGAAGCATTTGTTTAATTTTTTTTAATACATATGTATCTATGCAAAAAAAAACATTGTTTGTGGATGTTTTAACGATCGATTCTTATTCTACTGAAAGAAAAACTGATCTACTTTTTAAACGCCCCAAAAACAATTTTCCACGTGGGTGTTCTATGTGACATTGTATGTATAATTATTAATTGTTCGAGCAGGCTAAAAAGTACATCCCACCACCCACCTCCATCTTTTATTTTTTCCCTCAGCGATTATACCCCAACCATAGATAGGTATTGCTAAGGAAAAATGCGTTTTAAAATTCTCCGAGCGGAAAATTAAATTGAAGCCTATTTTAAATTTCAACGTTTAACCTAATACAGTAAATTGACAGCGCCAACTTTGACATTATTAAATTATCCGAGTAGGACGAATTGCGGACGACGACGACGACGAGCAGCCGCCATTGCATTAACCATACATACGTAATAATATTTTTTATGTACATAGGTATTAAAATATCTACTTGTGTATTTATTTAATAATCATATTGGGCCATATTTGCTTGGTAAACTTGTTTTTTTTGTTCTTTTCTTTTTTCGTTAGAGTTGGAGCTCCAACAGCAGCAATGGCAACTGTTATTATTCACAACCGCGGCCAACTTGATTTATGTTTGTCCGTTTGTAACGTGCCCTTTCTTATGTCATTGCTGCTACGTATAGAACATTTCCTGCGCGATCAATCCGTTTTTCTTTCGTTCAATAAATTTCCTTTTGTGAAAGGCGAGTTAAACTGACAATTATCTGCCTGTCGTCAGGCAACATACTCTGGATACGAGACACGTACCTACTACATACATATGTACTTACTAAAACATACCCACAACAAGAAAACATTTCTAAAGAACAAATTTCTTACAACTTTTGTTTTTCTGCTACGTACAAAAAATTATTACCAGTACGTTACAAACAGTTTTGAGGAAAATTTCCTTTAAACTTTGAATTTCCACCCTCCTGGGTGCATTTATTTTCATCATATGACAAGGGAAGAAGAAAAAGTACTAAATAACTAACAAGGACATGTGCTAGTGAAAAATAACGAAAACAGTTGACGATTGTCCTTTGTTTTGCGGTATCAATTGTAGTCTGTTTTGTTCGTATAGTGGCACAAACGGGAGCAATAAATCGTTGAAAAAAAATGGCTTTGATGGGAATTGGTATAAGTAAGTGAAGTGTGGAATAGGCGTATGGCCGGTAAATAAAACAAGAAAAAAAAAACCGCGTGGCAAGAGAGCTGCAGCGGACAGCTGCTTTTCTTGGAAAAAAAGTCTCATATTCTTCCACTACGTACAGTGCAATAAAACATTGCAATTTCGACATAAATCTTTCGCGGAACGGCCGGCGCAACACAACAACATCGTACACTACCACCACCAGCCACCGCAGCAGCCATCGATGCCTCCGGCACTTTATTTATGGAATTTTCCTGGCTGGCCATTTAATAACATGAGAAATTTAATTCTAAAGAGAACGCGACCTGTCAGTACTACCAATACATTTATACAGGGCGATACGAATAAAGATAAATAAAGAACAATTGTTTTGGTTGCTAATAGAAATGAAGATCAGCGATCAGCGACAAGTGACGATCGGTTGTTGTTTTCAAACAAATATTGTTGCCCTAATTTAAAAAAATGTAAAAAAGTCTGGCCAGGGTGATGACAACTAACGTCATCGGATAACAGGAAGAACCAGTCCATTGTATAAAGTTGCTCTAAGGGTTTCCATTGTCATAGCCAGTCAGTCAAAACACACCCACCCACGTCTAGGGCCTCTCTTGTCGACATCAGACAGGGAATTGAGAGAAGAATATTCTACAGTTTGTTACATACACAAAACAAAAGAAAGAAAACAATAGACGAAAGATTTTCTATTTTTGCGAGGGTAATTGGATTTAAAATGTAATCGATAATTTGAGCATTTTTCGCCATTTTAATTCTTGGGCGGTCCAGGAAAATGTATAACTAGCCAAACCAACGATCAGCACATAAAGTCCACGTGAGATACAACACTGTACAAGGTCATCTCACGCCATCAAAAACAAAAGCAATTCGTCACACTTACACACACACACACACAAACACGATCACATGAACCGGTAGAAGAACGCCAAATAAATGAAGGACAGAGATTACAATAAGAGAGGGGTGCCACGGATGGCGCCAGTCACATTTTTTGAATATTTAAATTTTTCCAAAAGAGCTGCAGAAAACAGCTAACAACAACTAAAGTGATAATTGTCACAGAAAAACAAAAGCCCTTTCCCTTTCTATTTCTCTTTTTTATTTTGTACCTATGTATTTTGTTTTGAATTGAACAAATAAACGGACAGAAGGATTTGCCGTCCTCCTTCAACAATACTTTATCCGTGCAAAATTGGTTTCGGTCAGATCTGTAATGTATATACACATACCATTATCGGGGCTGAACCCGTGCCCTAAAGGACGCCAGGACACAGGGATAACTATGCAAAGGATTAGTTCAAACAGGATCGTCCGTTCTAACGATCTACACGGGCAAATCCCTTATGGGGGTGATGGCGATGATACGCGGCAGAGTTTGGCAATTTCATCGGTAAACTCGGCTGAAGTTGGGAGAAAAGCGAAGGACGATAGGGGGGTACGTTACTTAACGTGAACAACCCCCTCCTGCTCTGCTGAAACGTCCTTTCTTTGCCCAGCCAACTGAGGGTTAAATATGCTTTGATTATTTACGACACAGTAACGTCATTAAATTGTAATTTGTTCAAACAAGACAAACAGGAAAAACAAGAGAACACTGTACTGTTTATTATTTGTTTTCAATAAAGATGAAAACAATTGGATAATAACGTATGCAAATGGTCGTTTTATTTTTAGTTTTATATGCAGTAGCCTAAGTACCTATAGTACTGTTAAAAATACCTACAAAAGAAAATGAAAGCATAAAACATGGAATTTATGACTAAAGGTTCCAAGGTTCAAAAGATACAAAATAATTAACCTATATTATAACGGTTCATGGAGTAATAAAAGGGCAATTTTAAATCACTCTTTTTTCAACCGTACTAATAATAAATAACTGACTTCAAGGTGCTTGCAGCCGACGAACCGTATTATTATTGTTATTATATTTAAACAAACAAAGCCATAATTTATTATATCGACAGACAAGCGAATATTTTTACGACAGGTTCGTGTAAATTCTCCCTCGAGTGTAAAACAATGCGTACAAGTATTCATAAAAATTATTTAGTATATATATTAAGTAGCTTGACCTAGGTGAATGAAACCTCTCCAGGCTATGGCGGACATTCGAACGACAATAATAATTACGGCAGCACCGCTCGGGAGTTTATTACATAATTCAATAACTTTACAATCACCGCAACTATCGTATATGTATCTGTTTATGTAAAACAACTGACGCTTACGCGTACTTATGTACCTAATAAGTATAATGAGAATATCTACCTGCTAAACAGGGAAGTAAATTTTACATAAGAGTGCTAATTACGTAGGGAGTCAACTGTTTTTTGTCAGTTGTTTGAAAACTGAAATCAACTGTTGTTGATCAACTCAATTGTTTTATAAATAATTAATAAGAAAGAAGGAATTTTACTGATATCCTTTTTTCCTTCCCTCTTGATCAATTCCTTCGACCGAATGAATAAGGTATTATTTCCGGTCGATTCGAGTCAAGTGAAGAAACGCCAGAGAAGAAAAGAAAAGAGAATAAAGAAAATGTCGTCTTATCTGTAGAAGAGATCGCGGTCACCGAGGTCGACGGTGTCACGGTGCCAAACGGGATAATAACGCAAAGGGGGGACCGAATTAGATCCGAAAAAAGTAGTGGATGATCTCTCCTTCTCTCGTAACGCAACAATAGAACTCTATTGTCAGATTGACCGATCACCCCTATTGGTTTCGAGCCCAAAGTGTCACGTAACAAGAACATAACAGAAAAAAAGGACGTTGACGTTGATGTCGACGCCGGCGACGACGACAGGCGTCCATTCCTTTTATTATTATTATTATTCGCACAGTTCTCGTGCAACTTTTCAAAATATGACAACAACAACACATTCCTCGAATAAATACGTAGATGATAAATAGGACGGTGCTTCGCTGCAACCCCAAAACATTAAAGCCATGATTTTTCAGATTTTTACTTGTGAATGTAATTAAACTCAAACTTAAAACAAAAGAGAAAAAGTACACGAACCACTACCTCAAAACAGAAGAATAGCGTCCGTTTCAAAAACGGTCCCGGAGGTGCACAAAAGTTGGAATTGGATTTTTAAAAGGGAGACAAACCACTTTCATTGTCTCGAAATAATTGAAGCACAAAAGTTTACATTAGGTATAACGGAGAGAGGGAGAGGAAGAGAGAGTTTTATTTAACTTGGACTGTGCGCGCCTCGAACAAGCCAGCGCGCCCGTGCCGCATAAATCATTTATGAAACGGGCCTTCTTCGATCGCTGCCTGATTAAAATGCGAAAAACGAAAACATCAGACAGGCTACGCTTTACGTACAGGGGTGGAAAAGGTGACGAGTCAGACAACTCGAAAACCTCACTGGGTCATTCTAATATCATCGTTTACCTAATAAAAAACAAACGGAGATCCTGGGATCCTAAGAAACTTCTATCTATGGGTAACTGATGGGTCTAAAAATAGCAAAAACTGGATTAAAATTGTTTCGATAGTTCCTGAAACAAACTTGGCGTTAAATAGACGCCACCAATCCCTTGGGTATCGCGTCCAGATTATCGGAGCGTGGTGGTACCTTACCTACATATCTTCAGTCGCCGTTGAGTTAAATCAACCGCCAAGGGTTCGATATCTATCGCGTTTTATAGTCACCCCGAAGGATCCTTCTCCTTTTGTTTCTATCGCGGACACCAATAAAATATCTCGCCAACGACGATGTGCCCGAAACTTCTAGCCGACAAAGGAAAAAGAAGTGGGCGGGGATCGTTTGGCGATTTTCGCTTTCTCGCCCGCGACTGTTCCGCCCCGCCGGTCGTATTGTGTTTCCGGAAAATTTATTAGACTCAGATAAACATACCGTGTCCCTTCCGGACTTTTAATAGCCGCCACTACTAAAAGCGAATTCTTCCATTTCTTCTTCGTTTTCGGCGTCTTCTAATCACACCCTGTCGAAGTTTACGGGAAGAATTTATGGGTCCAGCGGCTACACCCTCTAGATTGGAAGACAAAAGGGAAGTATTTTCATTTTCTGCCGCCTTTTTAAACCGCACACGTTCCAGATATATCCCAAAATCTCTCAGAATAAGATCTTCCATTTATTTCAACTGACACCCCACTAAACACCTCATCTATTCTCCACGCACGTTAGATTGTGGGGGACGACTTTTGACGCATTGTGCCAATTTCTCAACCCCTTTCGTTCTTCACCTACCATTATTTCACCCTGGAAACGCTGTTTCTGAGTGAGTGAGTGAGTGAATGGAAGCCCGCCGTCCATGACGATCTCTTTGTAAAGCCGAGCCGCGGATGAGCCAGAAAATATCGGCATGAATTCCGGGTGATTGGCAAAGGTAGGCAATTTCCTCCCAGTAATGGGATTGATGGCATTCTGTTTTCTCGCTTCCCGAAGGACGAACAACAAGAAAAAGAAGGTAAGAGAGACAAGGATGTTGCTGGACGCCTTGTGCCATTGACAGAAACATGTCAATAAAAAACTCTATTTTCACCCCCAGCAACGATGGTACTGAATACTGAAAGCCATCAGGAAGTGGTCGTCCAGGTGTACCTACAACTTGTTTAGCTGTGGTCGAAGAAGAAGAAGACAGCGCAACAGGATAAACGAAAAATACCTACGACATAAGGACGAATGAAAAAAAAAATGGCACTTGTGGCAGAGAACCATAAAAGCGCCGTCATAAAACTTTTGGCGTTATATGCGATACGAAAGCGTGCTTTTGTCTCAAGAAGGTGCCCGTTAATCGGCACTTCAAGTTAATCGCCGCCGTGTAAAATACGTATGCGTATGTGTACATATAATTCTGCTGTAATGAACGCGGCGACAGAACATGTGCCACGTCGAATCGACACAGTTTTCCATATTTGAACAGCGCCATGTGTCGCCTTTATAATATGTATGTATGTATACATACTGACTGCTACTGCTATCAAAAGAAGCATGGTAGCACCTGTAAAGGGAAGTAGCTTGCGAATGAGTGACATGGACGGCATGCAAAAATGATTTCTATTTTTCGATCGAACACAAGAGACGGTCGATCGATCGATCGGCGGCTACGAAAATGGGCGCGACCTGGTTTCATCATTTTTTATACGTTGTAGACGCGCATACCCCTAAAAGGATTAAGTGAAAAGTTACGCAGTAGGTAACAGACAAAATCGAAACAGGAACAAAAAACATCAAGTGTTCGAAACAGATACGAAACACCAACAAAACATCATAGGAATGTTCGAAACAGACGTGAAATAAATAAAAACAGAAAAACGTCGACCATGTGAAACAGAAACGAAACAGGAACAAGAGAACGCCGAGAGTTCGAAATAGAGGTGCAACGGAAACAAAAGAACCTCTATTGTTGGAAACAGAGATGAAATACTAACAAAAGAATATTCGTTGTGATCCCATTTTGTTTTTCAAAATTATTACATAACGAAAACTGTTATAATAAAATCGATAACAATTAGGAAACGAAAAAAGCAAGTTTGCAATACCCACGGTTGCAAAAACGAATAACTAATAGCTGAATTTCGATGTGAAAGGCTTTTTCAGTTTAATGCAACATAAAATTGCACCAGGTGGGTACTGTATAGGTACGTACTCAAGTGTATGTTTTTGTCATGTATTTCAAAGCAGTTCCTTGTTGCAATTATAATAAAGTGAACGCGTTAAAAATAATAATTTTGGCACGGGTCGTGAGTTGCCGTTTTTTTTTGCGTGTATTATGCAACATGTATTTTTGTTAGCAACAACAAAATGCCCGGAATTTTGTATTCATATATGTATGTAATACAATAATCATTTGGCTACAAGCGAGAGTTTACAGAAAGTATATTTATTATCCTCCCTGGAACACACACGTTCAGCTGTTGCTATGGTAACTGTGTGGTCCTTTTTTGTAATGATCATTCATTGCAAAATCCTTGCTAATTTATTCGGCGACCTGGTGTGCAGTTTCCTCCCCATATCATCCACCCGTTTTCTGAACTCATCCTGTACCTAAGGCAATAAAGTGTCCCCGGTGACGTGCCCACCTGGCAGGGTGTGTAGTAAGTACGTACAGCCGTTTACGAATTATACAACGTTTTGTTTCTTTTATGTACCGACGATAGTTTACGATCCTGCCGATCCCGAAACAACAATTGGCAGGGCATGCGACAGATGACGGAGGAGAGGTTGACTCCCTTTTGTTTTCCTACCTAATATGTCCTAATGGACCGTAATACTTCTCTCTCTTTTTTTGTCCCCCCGGTAGATCTCTTTAAACTACCCAATTGTTTAATTGTTTATTATCTATTTCTAGAGGAGTAATCGCAATTATCCTTTTATGGTTTGTGAAAGTATGTAATGCAAAACACATTTTTTCAAAGTTTCCGTATATTTTCGCCCTCGCATCAGCAACCTTTGCTTGTTGGGGGTGCCTTTCACTTATTTATGACGGTGTTTTTCGACCGTGTCTTTCATGCACACGCATCTTCAGCTTTGACGAATACATTTTCATATATTAATGTTTAAAACGTTTCATTTCAGCCCCTCGCGTCAGCCAAACGCCTGTTCAAGGGGAAAGGCAAATATTAAACGAGCGAGCCCGCGAAACCCTCGACCGTCCACGCCAGGGTGGAAACACAACACACCACACCACACATTTTGAAGTCTTGATGTTTTTTATTGGAAAGAAATATGAAATTGATGATAAATAAAAATATCCACCCCCGATATTTTTAGAGCATAATCGATAAAGCAAAAAAGCTTGAAATTTTATTTAATTAAAGAAGTTTCTATTAACAGTCCCAAATTCATTATAATTTCTATTGCACCATTTCGGATTATTAAACACGACGTTTTGTCGATTAATTTCCAGTCTTTTCTTTTGTTTTCTACTGCTGCTGTTTGTATGTCTCTTGCTGTTGTTTCAGCGTTTTTGTTTCAGCTCCGGGACGCGAGAAACAAAAACTACAACAAAAAAACAATAGACGATTGCACCTCTCGGACTTCATTTATTAAATTCGCCGCAGAGGCGCCCAACAAAAAAATTAATTATCACGAATTGCTGGAAGAGATAACCCAGCCGACATAGCTGCATGCATTTCGTTTGGATTTACATACAACCCTCCCGAACGAGCTTGGCTTTTATCTTGTTAATAAAACTAAAGTGTCTGTCAGTATGTTTGTCGGGGATAAACCCGAAATTGTTCAGGACCTTATACTAATCCAAAGCTGTCCACAACTTAAACCTTATTTCTGCCCAATTAATAGAAAAACTCGTAAGAACTAATTCTGGAGGGTGTACAATAAAATCAGCAATCTTGAATTTGTAGACGTTTTATGGGTTTATTTGATTGTTTAATATTTGACCGTTTGTGGCATTCCAGGTCAGAAAACAAAAGAGAAAGAAGTAGGAAATGTTCGCGGAAAAAGTTGAAGACGAAATCCGTGAATTGTCATGCATAACAAGATCGTTAAAGGAGTCTGCAAACTTGAGAAACGGGGAAGGTAATAAATGATGACTTTAAGAGAGTTGTCGTCACGTTTTCGCTGCTCTCTTTATTTAAAAAACAAACGAAAGGTATTGTACCAATCGTTTTCGATAATAATAACAACAAATAATAGCAAACAAAACAAATGACAAAAACGGCTTCCTTCCTAATACAAATACAATCGAAAATATTGTATAAAGTACGGCTTCGTATGTGTTTTCAAAAACAAAAGAATCCCTTCTTGTTAGGTCGACGAACTTCGTTATTTCACGATTGATTATATTTTTTTATTTCTTTTTTATGAAACAACCGAATACGTACTTTTAACTCTTCGTTTATTCAGAGGAAGAAGACCGTCAAAATACCAAGAATTGATATCTAAAATGCATTTTCAACCACCAGGAAAAAAAAACGTTACATAGGAATCAGAAAAAATACATAAATAAATCACTTACAGCAACTAGAGGAAAACCCGAATAGAAACTCACCTGAAACAAAAGAGAAACGAAACAGTGAAATGCGTTATCCAAACAGTTGACAATAGGTAGATAGGATATACATATTTATGTTAAAGTTTGTTTGTCAGGGATTATCTCTGGAATTACCGGTCTGTTTTTCAAAATTCTTTTTTTTATTGAAGGACCTACACTTCCTGGAAGGTTTTAGGCCACGTGTGGTCACATTACGACTCGTCGGGGCGAAACTCCGATTAATTTATAAAAGTCTCCAAAAAAATCTAAACCTATGTAGGTACCTATATTTTTTTGTATTAGCTATTATTTAGTTGTTAATCAAACGTTTATTTCACTGTCCATTTACATATGTACCTACTTGAGATGTTAAATACGAGGGGCAGATGAACAAATATAATGTGAACGAAGACACAAAGTGGATGATGGGCGAGCCGGTGAACATAAAGAAAGCCTTATAAAAACGTAATAGGACTTCTTATTATTATGATACGGTTCTAAAGTTACATCGCGTTCATGCAAATGCTCTTGCAGGATTGAATTACGACTCAAGAGTTCCAGGCTTAAAACTACGTACCAACGTAATCCTTGCTCGCGCCCTTCAAGAACGAGCTTGATCAACTAGCTAACCGCGAACGATATCAGTTTACTCCATTTAAAATAAATGAATGAAACAAACGTGTCACAGTCACAGTTACAGTCACAGTCGATTAAGAGATTTAAAAAAAATCAATACCCCTAATTAAAATTGACTTAATCAAATCAGGTAAAAGTATGCATAGATAATGTTGTTATTGGGTAACTGCTGATCGATGAATCTTGCATAAACAATTTCACAACAAATTTTGTTAAAAAGGTAAGACGTGTGGGCGAAGATTCTCTCTCCTCAGTTACACCACGCACGTAATAATGGCGATATTATTATGCAAAGAGCAACCACACTACGGTACACTACACAGTAGTAGTTAGCAGTCAGCGGACGATTGAGAAGGGGGGCAGCAGATGAGCTAAATTTAAATTAAACGCGAGGAGTGTGCATCATAATAATACAACAATAACAAAAGCACAACAAAAAACAAAAATTGAAAAACTAGAAACAGTAGGATCTTCCTTCTTCCGTTTCTTTTTTTTGGGGAAGAAGAACGTACGTAGACCATATGGACAACGTTTTAAATGAAAAATAAACTTATCAACCACCATGAATGAAATGCAATCTTATCTGGGGGTATAATTGGAACAAGAATAATAAACAATTGTCGGGTACAAAAAATAATTTTTATAATTTTTTTTCTTGAGATGGTCCTTTATATGGCAAATTCGTAAGTGCGTACAGCTGATGCATATACGTACGTAATGTACAGGTTTATTTTGTAGGTAAAATGGTCAATAACCTCGCCAACGTGAAGCTTTCTCTCTCTCACTCCTCCCCTATGGGTATGGGTAAACATCTACGTGTGCATGTACCAATGTACGTTTGTTCTTTGTACATAATACCATCCATCATGGGTACACGCATTTAGAACCCATTAATTGCGTTCTTACTTAACTTACTAACACACATTGCGTAGGTACATTGTAGATTATTACTATCGCTGATTGCACGTACATTACGACTATCAAAGTCTAATAACCGAAACGCAAAGAAACGTCATTTGTATCAGTAGTATCTAGTCGACATAAGGGTCGAAACGTTGGACGTTCTTTTATCGAAAAACTCTGCAGTAATCGTAAAAATACCGAGCGTTTTACCGGTTCTCGAAATATGCACATAGAAAGAGATAAAAGGGAAGAGGGGTTTCAAAAGAAAAGGGGGAGTGAGAACCAATTGTGTAAATAGAGGCAGTTTGCATAAACTTATTGCGAACGCTCAGCAGTCCCCCATTTCCGAGATTGGAGCGACAACGTTTCGACTTGTATATGTATATGAGCTCATTTTTTTTGTTTTCTAAAAATTACTTCAGGAATTGGCCGAAATAATTTGCATTAATCTGACAGGCGCTTTGGGCCTTTGGAACTCACTTTATCACCCCCACATTACTTCCCCTAATTCCAACACGCTCCTTCTAGAATATTAAAAGAACAAAGAAAACATCAACGCTTTCCGATGTTTAAAAAGAAACCCAACAACAGAAGATCGGAATCTACTTCGTTTGTTCGTTTTATTAACAACTGAAAGCTGAAACAATGGGAGATTTTTTACATCTCTCACATTTGTTTGTTTTACAAGGTGTAACCAATAAGTTTAGTAACGTCTATTGATTATTATGTAAAAACAACAAAAATGATAATTTGATGAATTTCGCAACTCAACCGATTACATTGAGGCGTTTTCCTAGCCTTGAGTGACGACAAGAGAACGAATATTTCTTGATGCATCGCCTGCAAATAATTTCATTAATACGGTTGATTGACTCGTTGGCTAATTGGCTTTATGTATCGAGCACTGGTCGCGTCAGAAACGTTAGACACACTTTACGGGATATAATGGCGCACTCTTCATTCGAAACCAACGGGCTTCACCGCGATTAATGACAACCTCCCCTTCCTACATACGGGAAATCCCTGCAGTAACCACATTTTCTTCTACCGTCTGCTTAAAGTACTATGACATCCGATTCTGTTTTATTTTGGTGTTTATTGAATGATAAACTTCGACCAAACAAAACAACAACGGTCAGTAATAAAATGATAAACAAAAGACAAATAAATTTATTGCATTGATGTTCGTTTGTTTGTTTGTTTTTGGTCGTATTATATATCGGCGAGCATTTAGTTTTACGACATACGTTTCGTACGTAATGGCGCAATATTCACGGAAATGCAACCAATAAAAGTCGATCGATGACCAGGCAACATCCGTTCTACGAACCGATTGTATTGGGGCCGTTTTTATGACCCTCCGAAGCCGTTTAATTCCAGAAACATTTGCGAGGAGGTTTCGCCAATTGCCGCATCTCTATTGTATTGTATCTATTGTTGCCACGATCAATATAGAAAAAACAATCTCGTCGACGAACGTCATTTGTCGTCTGTTCGCAATATATCTTAGCAGATTCGTTGCTGTTTCAGATTCCTCATTACTAATCAAATCAAATGTTTGTGCCTGCAGAGGGCAAAATAATTTTGTGGTGGCTAAAGTGGCCGGTTTCGTAGGTGCCTTTATCATCCCCACATTTCGTTTTCCAAAAATAATGATCAGATGGATAAGCGGCAGACAGGTGAGTGAAACGTGAATTGTGTTGAAGGGTTGAAATAGAAGGACAAGCACCCACCTATAGATATAGATATCTACACGCGTTCGTTCCAAACAAAGGCACAGTTCCAAACTTGACAAGTTAATTCGGGGGGGTGGCAAGGGGCCAGATAGTAAAGAGGGACTTCCACGAGCTTCGGATCCCTCCGCGTGCGGCCATATTTTCGCGCACAAGTCCATTAATCTGATCTCCATCCCCCCTTCCTCTAACTGACGCGAGAATTATCGCTTGGCACACGTGAGTCTACCAGTTCTATTTTCTTTTCGTTTCTTGCTTTTTTTTTGACGTGAAATATGATGCACGGAAGTTAATAATTATTGAAAGACTGGGGGTAGCGTTTTGACGGTTGTTACAGTGGCAGATCCTGAATATCAAGCACGACTGGATATAGAAAGTCCCGGAAAAATGAAAAACTTCCTCAAATCAAAACAAAGAGCAAATTGCAGTGGACAGTAAACAATAGCAGGTCTCCTTCAAATGTTTTAAAACATAAGCAGTGATACAGACAGTTTGTGTGTATAAATGAGAAACCAGTCCGTTTTTCTATTGAATATTCTGTTCACGGATTGCTCTGTGGTCATTTGTTGGTCGACTGTTAATTGTGCCCATTTCTGATTGCGTCGTCGTCGGCCGCACGAGGACGCGACGCCGCGGCTTTTTCGCTATAGGACGCGGACGCAGCGACGAAATCGGGAATGCCATGTATGTCCCACCGTTAAATTATTGACAACAAATGCCCAATTTGTTTCACTCCAATTACTTTCGACGATGGAATACAAATGAGACTAATTTATGTAGGTACCTATGTATGTATATTTATATGAATGTAGAAATATAAATGGATGTGATGGTTAATTGAAGCAACCAGGAACCCGGTAGCACATGTGTGAGTGCGGGTATGTTTTTTGAAGAAATCTGATGCCGAATGTGACGTCTTCATCTGTCATGTTCTTTTTTTTCTGAACTTTCTACTCGGAATTCGTTTGTTTCTTGCGGTTTAAGAAGCAACGATGCGGACGGTAACTTTTTCCTGCTGTCCGATTACTCATTGTTAGCAATTAATGTCCTTGTCCTTCATATTACCCTGAATTTTCTTGGTTTTCCAGATTTTTACATCAAATTTTATTATACTTAAAATGGACAATTTTCGGGAATTTATCAAACAAAATATATTCATCCACCCTCATTCCTTTCGCCTGTAGACACATTATAAAAATTTTAGTCCCTCGTTTTTTTGGCCTTAGGTTTTTTCTTCTGGGATTAAATTTGCACTCAGGGATCGAAAATATTCGCTGTTCAATTGTTTTGTCATTTCATTTGTTTGATTGCCAGTCATATCTTTTGTTGTTGTATTTTTTTTTATAAAAAGTACAAATGTACTTAAACGTAACAATATGATACTTGTCTTTTTTTTTAACATGTTTTTTAATTCCGCTTTTCCGCTTCCGGGACAAAAAGTCACGCCACAGCCAGTTCCGTTCCCTTTTTGATGCAAATTTCTTCTCCTGTTATTTACTCCGGCATCGTCTTTTCTTTTTTTCGCTAAGCCCTCTTTTTTTCTTCGCGTAAATCAGAGGAAATTATTCAAATTATAACGCGTCGCGGCCGTGTTGATGGCTTTAATGAAAGAGAGCGACATTGATTCGAACAAAGGCAATAACGAGCGGTCTCGTGTAAATCCTTGTGTTTTTATTTACTTTTGTAACTTTTCCTTCCACCTCCACCATCAAAATCATCGACTAATTACTGTGGTTACAGCCACGAATTTTCTTTACTTATATATATTCCTATCCCCTGTCGAAAAACTAGAATAACGACTACAATTTTGTTTTGTTGCACACGCCCCGTACCTACATGTATTTAAAACAGATGAACAGACAGTTTTTTAGGAACAGAAGAACAACGACATTCCTTTAGGTACATTTTCATCATCATTTTTCTTAGCTGGAAAGAGACGGAAAAAAAAAACATATTTTAGGTATGGTTCACTACGCTCCTCCTACTGTGTACTAACTGACCTCGGGCTAAATAGACGTCGTTATCATTTATCATAATTTGAAGTTATAGCGGGCAACATATCATCGTGTGTTCTTCTTCGTTCGACATACGAATACACTAACCCAAGGTTGAAATGATTAGGCCATCTTAGCCCCAAGGCAGAGAAGAAACATCGAAAAAAAAGACACGAACGCTTTTTATAAGGAAATATCTACTGCTCCTTACACGGTTACTAACAATGCCGCTTACGACATTCAAAAAACATTTGAAACAGGTAGCTACTAAAACATTAACCTTCAAATGTTTCCAAATATGTACTGACAAAATCTTATCGAAAACAACTGCCAGCTTTTTTTTTATTTTTTACTATCGTCCTCTGCAAATTAAAATCGAATTCCGACCACGTGTCGGTCGTTTCTTTGTCGATAACGGGGGCGTACATGCACACAAACACAGGACCGGACTAGGGCTCTCCTCTCATTATCATTCGTCACGCAAAAAAGCACTTCCACAACGTACCTACCTTAGTAGTTATGAATATTTTCTCAGGGAATGTAACGTTGGTTTTATTGCTATTGCTACCACAAAAAAAAAACAATAGATATGTAAAACAAAAACAAAAGTAGAACACCGATGTTAAATCGGAATTTCCAAAGAAAATGGGTTCACAAAACAAGCGGGGGTGTCTAAAAATGTACCCAAGTATGTAGGTCAAACTCGAGGGCAAGTATTCACAAGTTTTAAAGAACATTATGAAGAAGTTGATTTGCTATTACTATTAGGAAGAAAAAACTGACACCGTTTTCAAATTTTGGAGAGTGTCACAGGTCACAGCCACAATTTATAAATACCAAAATTATTCACGTTAGTTATTAGGTTCTCATTCTTGAAATAAGGCGCCACAGTTGTTAGTAGAGATACTGTTACTGCAGTTGTCATTTGTTTTGCATGTATGTACATAGGTACATACATACACAGTTCTGATCTAGCTATTCATCTTATCACTTGCATCCAATCTTAATGGCTTCATCTGTTTGTGTGTATGTGTTTAGGTACCCGGTAGCGACTGAGTGCAACGTTTAAGTTAACACAATGGCCAAATAAATTACTCTGCATCCTCATATAGATAGATACACGCTTGTCTGTGTAGGAGCTGAGCTGAGATGATCATACCGTGGTTACCAGATGTGCAAAATAGGTAGCTACCGAGAGAGTATCTGCATTAAGTAAAGTGTCAAGAAACTTCTGAAAGCGATGGCACACACACAATATGTAGCTTATAGTGAAGACTGTTTAGTGTTTATTACAAATCGGTGTTGGCTCGATTGCTAGCTGGATCATCTTCCAACCAACCAACTAACTTAACTTCAGTCAAAGTTGAGCAAAACAACCGAGTCTGCTCCATTTCATCGTGACTGATTGGAGACATTCCAGAAACGATATTGTAACATTTAGGTACTTGACTTCCCCGGAAAATTGAACTCAAAAATGGTCCTCCCTTTTTATCAAAGAGATTTAATGTGCTCTAGTTACGACAGAACACCTCAATTGATAGTTATAACTAATTTTGGGGCCATTTGACCTTTAATTACCCTCTCCTCCTGTACCTACGTTTGCCTTCAGGGAAGAACTGCGAGTATAATTCGTTTGATTGCCGGCACTAATTTCGACGTTTTGTTTGCCATTAACGTATAAAAATAATAACAACAGCAACATCAACATGTAAAATAAAAGACGGTTCAACTTCACCAGGGCCGGGCCCAGTGAGAGGCCGCCGGCGCCTTTTCTACCACGCCACTAACACTAATTACCGTGAAAGCGATCGTAAAGTCCGCTGTTTGTTTGTCAGGTTGGTATATTTGGTGGTATGCTGACTTTATCCAGAGGCTACCGTACAACAACAGCAACTATTTAATTATAAAAGTATTAGATCTTCTAACTAACCATAAGGCTAATGAACTTCTTCAACAAATTTCTGTTCTTTGAAACGTATCGTCGCCGATCTTTCGCTATGTCCAACATAAGTAACAGTTAAATTGAATTGTGTTGGTTCTCCGAACAGAAATAGGACAGCGTAATGTAGTAGAAAGGAAGAAAGTCCTGGACGTCCTGATGATTGATTTTCAGGAGGCGCGGGCACAAGTGGCGCTAGTCAGCCTGTAAATTAAATTACGATCAAAAGTTTAAAAGACAACTACTCTCTCTCTAAACACTACGATAGGCGTCGGCGTCGTCGTCGTCGAGAGTGGCGCTATTACGTGTGTACGTAGGACATTCACCCCGTGTCGTCGGAAATCAAACGTGAAAATACGAAAAAAACAAAGAAAACAAAACACCATCAGGGCATTAGGACGGGGAAGATCAAGGAAAAAGTTTCAAACTGTCTCAAGTCCCTGAGCACTGAACTCTATGAGAATTTAATAATACAATTGTTATCTATCTGCCAATTACGTAATTAATTTGTAAGATTATGGAATAAAAAATAACTCGATTATGTGTCTACATATTTTATTACGTATGGTAGCAAGTTGGGCACAAAGTAGTTACCTAACACAAAGCAGCCGCGCCGTTGGCTGTAATTTTACCCTAATGCCACCACAGGATCATTACCTCGGATAACGTGCAAGCCGAGTAAGGCTTGCAATAATGGCCAGACTTCATGTTTTGTTTAAAAAGATTTAATTGCTGCTCGCCAAAAGGTGAATGAACCCGTTAGACTTTTAAAACTGCGACCAAAATTATTGTTTTTGTTATAAAATACAACAGAATCGAAATTATATCGGCATTTATTTTTAAATACCTACCCTCATACAGTAACATGGAATTAATTTCATTTTTTCCGTCTGTCAGAAAGTCTGTTGGCGACGATTTAGTCATCCATATAATAATAATGTAAAATAGGGTACAAATTTAACCGGTTCGTTTGTTCAATTGGCCGTTGAAACACGTTAAAGCCACGTGAGAAAAGAGACAAAAAACTGTCGGCTGCATAACGAGAACAATAACGAATCTTCTTCAAATGTTTCTAAACATGGATATAATGACAAATTCCTATCGACAGCAATCAATTGTTTTGTTTGCGTTATTGCGAAACAACAGAAGAACCTCTTCCTCCTGACATTTATTTTTTTTTTTCAAATGTTTGTAAATATGTGACACCCTCAAGATAGACAACAACCGGCACAAAAACAATAGAAAATCTTGCTCGAAACGTCCCAAGTTTTTTGTACCTACAGTACGTTGTTCTCAGCAAAATAAAAATGAATTTCTTCTATCCTATATCTTGTTCGCGAAGTTAATAAAAAAGTTGAACCTAACTCATTCCGTATTCGCAATAGTGCGCCTCCAGTGAAATATACGCTCCGCATGCCGGCACGTACGCCGCCGCCCCCATAAGTCCACACACACACACACATTATGAAGGGGTTTTCTTCTGGCATTTATTTTAACGCCATTCATAAGAATAAGTCCACGAAATTTATGATCCAGCGTTCTGGGAAGAAATTATGACCTTCGGAGTCGAAAAACATCACCAACAAATAATAAGCAGTAAATCCAACATGCTTCGGTCAGACGGCGTAAATAGAGGGAGGGGTTAAATTAAAGGGAAAAACAAAAGGATCGACAGAAACAAATCATGAGAATGTGTGACGTACTCTATATGAAATAGAAGCCTACGTTTTGCTCTTGGTAAAAACCAAATCAAATTTCAAACCGGAAAAACGTTGTACGTACAGTCGGCAACAGAAAGAGAGAGAGAGAGAGATAGAGGCCATCAGATCGGTACACAATGCCCAACGTATCACGACATAGACCATTGTTATTATTACAATATTATTGTTGTTACCATAAATGCTATTCCACTTCGAAGGAATAGTAATTACTTCCACAAATAATAAACCACACGAACCACTGAGTTTACACGACGGACGCAACGTTTTGTAAAATAATAGTCCAATAATAATAATAAGTATATAAAAAAACGCAAAAACTGTCATCTACAGGACTACCATACAGAGAAAATAATAATAACAAAAAAAAAAATGAGTTCCTTTGTTCTTGCTTTCAACAATAAATGGAAACAACAGCAACCTGTTACGATTTTTAAATAACAAAAGAGAACCGCAATAACGAACGAATCTCGTTCGAATGTTTTTCAAAATTTCTAATAATAATAATAATAATAACAAAACCTTATCGACAACAATCGCTTCCTTTTTGTTTATGATATTGTTTCCAACAACAGAAACAATGGAAACATTTGTTTATTCAAATTTCTTGCGGAATATTCATAAAAGGAGCCACAGGTACATATCTGTAAGTATATCAAAACACCCAGAATTTATTGCAGACAACCGGGGAAAGAAAAAACTTGTAAAACTTCCACGGTTGTAAAAATCAAACTTCTGATCAATTTCGACGAGTTCCCTGCCCTCCCCTCTAAAGTTCATAAAAAAGCAAATTCTCGTCCTCGCTGAAACCGATAGGTACGCCTCGAGAAAGTAAAATAATAAAGTCGGAATGGGAACTAAAAGCAGATAATTTTGTTTCCGTGTTCAGCGAGTTACGTCGGTTGGGTGTCTTCTCCGCAGGGCAAAATCTCCCCATTTTAAAGGCAGATTATACCTAGGTAAATTAAAAAAGATGTAGACAGATAAAATAATAATTGATGCGTTGACCATTTGGACATAATTTTTTAAGAATTAACAATGTTCCAATTAAAAGTGGTAAAGTTGAGCGATGGATGACAAATCTTCCCTTCAGGCCGAGAATTAATTTTGGCACTTTAATAACATTGGAGGATAACCATCAGAAGCCTTATCAGTTGCGGAATTTTGTGGCCTAATTAACACTTGCTTCAGCCGGAAATCCACGCGGAAATTTACAACTACACAAGTCGTTGACCTTTTCCTATTTTACTTTACACCCCCAAACACTCTCTCACAAAAAAAGTTTAGAATACAAAAATGGGACAATTACAGTTACAGACACATTTCTTTTGTTGGGGTCAGGGGTCAAAATACTACTATGTATATATTATTATTAACTACTGTACTGATTGAGATAAAATAAATCGTTTTATTAATATGTACTCTCCTGTGTTTCTGATGGACGTGCGTGACCTGTTAGATACTCCCCTGTAATAAGAGTTCGACCCCGACCCTACCAGTGCCTTTCAACCCGCAGATTTCCACTACAATTGCAACTACTATTATTATTAACGCGATGTTAAATGGTAGAGAGTGTAAATCGCGGTTCAAAGACCTTCCTCTGCGAATAAACTGTATTACTAAACAAAAGTGTTGACATGTCAGTTGGTATAGTAAGTCAGTTCACTGAATATTTATACGTACCACAGAAGACACACGCATCAGGGAAAATTGGATCTCACATAATTTTAAACTCGTTTATTAGGGGGTTGACTCAGTGAATAGGGTCAAACAGGGTGAATAATTTATTAAATTAAGTAACTAATGAATTAGAAACTTATTTTTCTTTTCAACGAAAAATAAATTTGTTTCCAAGATTATGTCGACGTAGCTACCCACAACCCTTTTGTTTGGATATCTCCGTCGTGTAATTCCATAAAATACACTAGAAGGGTTTTAATCTGTAAAACACATGCTAATATTCCTCATCCGCCCCTGTGTTTCATGATGGGGCATTTAATTGGGGTCTTCTACTAACTTAACCCAAAACAACAAGGCTTTAATACTAGAAGAAGGATAAAGATATGGGAGGGATGTAAACTGTGAATAGATAAAATTACAAAAAAAAAGCGAAGAAAATCTGCAAGCAATAGGAAGCGATATCTAATAATAAAACAGTTGCCAGAACGAACAAAACAAAAAAAGGAACTATGTATGTATTATAACAAATGCCACTCGCTAGCAATATATACGTATATAATAGATAAAAAAAATGAAAAAATACAATTTAACGTGTCATATTACAAAAACATGCTTTTTCTACGACTCAAAATCAGCGCACCACGACCGTGAATGCAACATGAGAAATAGCACAAGGCAAAAATCAAGGTGATCATTAACTCACGTCGCGTCGGTTTACCTATTATTGGTGAACTTGTTTATTATTTGTTTGCGAAAAATAAAATACATAATACCAGTAGGTAGCATCTACGTACCTATATATCTAAATCTATATTTTTAAACAATCATTATTAAAATCCTCAAAGGGGGTCAACAATTTACACTCTTGTGATTTGAGTATTCAGTAGCTGAAAGATGAGTACATGCCTACTAACTATTACAGTGGAAACCCGTAAATAAAAAAAAAAATTATAAACATACGTACCACATATTTAGAAATTTGCCCGCAACGAACTCTATGAATTTATTGCAGACACCCAGACTTTTTTATTAGCTAAAAAAAATGTCACGGAATACACACTAAGCTTCTTCCTCATCATATAGTCCTACCACAATCACACACAAGTCTTGGTAATCATATAAATCTGCCAGATGTATTGGCTCAAGCTAAAAAAAAAAACCAAACCATCCACATACTATTACAAGACCGTCTGATGCCACGTCTCTTATGTAAATGCGGCTAGATTGGTTTAAAAAACTCATTTCTAGGTTAAATACCTCTAAAACTTTTTTTGCACGTATTGGATTAAGTCCCGACAGTATACTTTATGGCACTATTTATAAATATCATCGTACGGGACAATATCTACTGTATTGTTACATTACTCGCTTATACTTCAGTCAATGTATTTCAGAAGACAATCGAATATGAGGAAGAAAACGTTGACAGTACAAAACAAATGCACTGTAACAAAATAATTGATAAAAATAGACAAAAGCATGTTTGTGGCGAATTCAAATGTTTAATTATTGCCCGGCCAGAACAAGTGAACGAAACACCCAGTTTTCTGGCTGACACGAATTTCTGTTTTCGTTTTGATGTCTGTTGTACAAGGAAGGATTTTTATGATACCATATCTCAAGACGCTCAGCACGAAATCTTGGAAACAAAAGATATCTAATGAAACAAAGAAAAAACAAAACAACTACTACAAGAAGATAAAATTAACGGTCTCGTGTCCGCGAATGGGACGAAATTAAACGGGAGCGCCGTGTTCGTTGCAGATTTTACAACTTGAGGTATGCAATAAAAGATACTTGCATTAAATACGTAGATATTAAACAACCTCCGTGTGAACCATTTGCAAAAATAATTTATGGGAGTAGAAAACTATAATTTTAAATTTATTTTGGTACGTGTACCTACTTTCGAAAATAAACTAGCCAATTAATTAAAAATTCCATATTAGGTCAAGAAACTCGATTAAACAGTTTCCTAAATTAGTAGAATTCATTTTTCTTCTTCCTCAATAGTTTTCCGACTTTTCATTGGTCCATAATATTGCTGTTAATATAGAATTCGTTCTAAAAGTCATAAAGCACATAAACGCCGGCAGTTTGTATGTCAATTAGCGTTATTTATTGGGAAATAACTTAACACTTTTATCCTTTATAATAGTTCGACTTGTTTAACCGACACACAGAACTTTATTTATGGAATATCGCACATTAGAAAATGAGAGAGAGAGAGGTAAACCACAAGATAAACCAACGCTGTCAATTATTTTCATTATACTTGTTTTACATCAGTTCCCCGAAGATTTGATGATTATTTACTGGTCTGTTTGCATGTTGTAATGGTGGATTTAAACCCCCAACATGCAGCAGATACCACAAACATTCGAACGACCTGATAGGTATTTTTTCATCATTTATTGGATAGAAGGCGGGTAGTCCCAAGGGAAATCAATCAGGACCATCCCGACTCATGCCTACTCATTACCCGAGTCAGACATCCACGAAGAAAGTAGAATAAAAACAATAAAATCTACTTAGCCGCAACAAAAAAAAAATTATATTATGTTACAAACATAATTCTACAAGACCTTCGGTCTTTGCAAATAGATTAAATTAAAAGGCGGACGGAAATATTTAAGCTGTTTAAGTCCTGAAACAGTCCCTTCGTTCTCTTTTCCGAACGACTTGTCAGAATCGGGCAGGGGCACAAAAAAAACCCCGTTTGTAAAAATTAAACTTGGCATAATTGGGCCATTTCTCCATTCAATGCAAAGAAGGCACAAGATCCGTAAGTTTTTTTCCCTTCTCCCGTCTTTTTCTTATTCGAAGAATTCGCTCGCGAGTAAAAGACGAAAACGAAAAAAAAAGAATGACGAATATAGTAGGCACCGTAATGCGCGATATCAAATTTCCAGCAAAACGATTCTTCTGTATTGGACAGGCGACAAATGCCGTTATTTATCAAAGCGAAATGACAGTTGCGGAAAAGAAACGGAGAGCAGTCTTTTACACAAAAGAGATCCAGCCAGCCAGCGGGGGCTGTTTGATAACGACAAGAACGAAAGAGAAGAAACGAGGTCAGTTTTTCCTTCTCGAATAATGAGAGAATTGTTACTTGACAATTTAAGACCGTTAACTCGAGAGAGAGGGTGTACCAATCAATGTATAACAGAAGAACATCGTCCGGGTAAAAAAAAGCCGGCATCGAAATCGAAAAAAACAAGACTAACAACAAAAGATCATCAAACAATTCACAAAAACGAAATCAAACAAATGAAACACAAAACAAAATCAAACAATGGAAACAAAAGAATAGAGCATAATTCTAATGGTTGAATAGGTATATTTCTTATATAGGAAAAATTTCGCCTGTCTCCCCATCTAAGTAATTATGTATAAAGTAAAGCAAGCATCATAAGATGAAAGAGGTGGGTTGATTTTTTTGTCTTCTGTTACTTTATTTTAAACGAAATATAATTTAAATCACGTCCGACATAAATCGATGATAAAAGGGAAAGGAAGAAGTCCCTAGGCCCGTCTACCTGTCACTTTATCTTTCTTCATTAAATTTCCTTTGAAGTAAAAACGGGCCTTTTAAATCTTTAACGGCACGCCTCCGTCCTCTAAGATAAATTTATATTTAACTATAAAATGGCATAATAAATAATACATCAACTTTTTTTTTGAAACAAAGTTTTTGAACAAGGATATCCCCCAGGACATAAATATACACGACTGAAAGAAGCGAAGCGGGTTCGTTGCCTCTCGCAATAGGCATAAGTTGATGATTATAGTATAGGGATTCCGTATTCCCAAAAGTGTCCTTTCAGGATAGGTAAATTAGAACTTAATTATTTGAGTTTTTGCATAGACGACGGATATTCGAAGGGTTAATGAAATTCCCTTCTTCCTTTTATCTTGTTTGTAACATTAGACGAACGAATTGTTATTTTCGTAAATAAGTAAACGAGAATTTAACAAAGGAGTGGCGATGAGATTGATATGGGGTAGCATCTCAGGTCGACAACTCCAAACTTTCAGAAATTTAGAGATACGGGAATATTTTCCTTAAAAATACAGAATAAGTATCTATAACAAAAAATATTAAAATATCGAAACCACTCCTTGTAGGGTATATAAAATTCTCTAATGGGTTGGTTGGTTGTGGTGAGAACAGCAGCAGGACAGCCGTGGGAGTCTGAGTCTCATTCTTTAAATTTTCCTGCTTCCCTTATTTTATATATACCTACAGTACATTTTCAAGATATTTTTACCTCCATCCAACTTGAATCAATTACCTATTCATCCATACGTATGTAGGTACTTACATAGTTACGTAATGGGGAAAATATTGTTTTTTTCCCTCCCTAAACTATTTCTAGTATTCCACCTCATTTCTTATTTTATTTAGGTTCTACTACCTAATGTAGAAAAGCAATTGAAATTCTTCCCTTTTCGCACCGTGTCCCATTAATAATCTCTAAAAACTTTCCCAATATATTCTACACCCCCTTCCCTTCGCGTTCGCTCTTACCTCACCGTATTCCTTCCCCATTATCTCGATTGATATTTGCCGATTGATTGAAATCCTGCATTTTTTTATTTTAATGTGATGAACCACGTTCACAAATAAACGCACACACGAGGGCAGTGAGAGGGAGAGAGAGAGGAAAAACAAAGGGAAAAGGGCTGATGTTAAGGAGAAAGAAAAGGACAAAGCCAAACGTTGTCATCGATCGTCGGAGCAGAGGTTGCACCTGTGTGTAGCGCAAGCGCCCCCACACGCTTCAAGGTCAAAGTCAGGCCAGCATTTCCCTGTCATTCTGAAGGACAAAGGGGTTTGTCTCTTATTTCTATCCAATAATAATAAAACCATCAACAAAGAGCACAGCAAAACTATTACAAAAATTTCCATTCGCGGTTAGATAAGCGATACGATATTAAAAACTAAAACCAAAAAAATCATCCCTTAAAATAAACCAACAAAAAAGTTTTTTTCGTGTAAGGACACTCCCAAAAAAAGGGATGCAACTACCTTCTACTACCACCGTCATAAGCAATATCGGCATTTAATTCAAGTGCAGGGGTGGAATGAATATTACATACATACCTACCCTCAGACGTACGTACACATTTCATTTCCATTTTCGTCATCATAATTTTCACGTGGCACACAGACACCAAACATCGGTCGACACCCTTACTTTTATATATGTAGGTACATATATACGATATATTTCCCCCCCTGTCATCATATTTGAGTGGAGTTTTACAGCCACCATGTCAAGTCAGCAGGCTGTCTCTACTGCTTCCAACCTCTTTAACACTTCGAAATGAATTTGCGCACCATCCAAAAAAAAAAAAACAAGGGCGTTAAAAAATATTGGGAAACGTTCCTAATACAACAATGAAGTTTAAGACATTGTGGGTAGTTGAGTGAAAAGATTTGAAATGAGTTTTTCATGACAGGGGTAAATTTCAGACGTTCCTGATGATTGAAGAACCTTTAAAACTTTTTTAGAAATAGTGTCAATGGGCAAAAAGTCCAAAAAATTTTAAATTCTGAAGTTGGGGTGTTGAAATAACAAAATTTCTACACCAGTACCTGACCTGAAAACCAAAGGGCTGAAAATAATACAAAATCAACAATAATTGGGTGGTTATTTCTAACTAAATTCTTGTCATTGAATCTTAATCTGGTTCTAAAATTTCTCCAGCACATCTGATTTTCAATATACCTATACAACCCCAAAGCCCAGAGGAAGATGCTCTTTATGACCTTTTAGAGAGAACTTCTATAGTGGAACAGAAAATAATGAAAACAAAAGAATAATAACTTCCCATGTATGTATTTTTTGTGGCTGAATTCAGATTTTTGTACAAAAATTGCCCCAGCACATGAAAATTTTGAAATACCTTCATGATCTCAAAATTGGACATATTTTGAGATTAAAATTCCTCGAAATTTCAATGTGCTATGGCAATTCTGGGGCCGAGTTCTAATCCAACAACAAAAAGCCTTATTCAGGGAAAATAAATATTTTTTTGTTTATTTTGTCATCTGTTTTTATACAGAGCAACTCTCAAAAAAACAAAAAAATAGCTTCAGAGTTTTGAAGTTAAAATATTTCGAAATCTGGGCATACCAACGCAATTCTAATGCCAGATTTAGACCAAGTGAAAAATTTCGTCAGAAACACACCACCCTATAAATTATTTATTTATTTTTCTACCCCCTCAAATTTTATATAAAAGCCTGTTATCTTCAGCACCAACGTACAGACAGCAACAATTATAGGTAAAGAAGTATCGAAATTTGAACACACCAACTCAGAATTTAAATTCCTTCAGGTTTTCGCGCCCATTGCATTACCTACCTACCTACCATTGCTTGGACAGTGTTCTTTAACAGTTACAGATTGATATGGATATGAGACATCTGTAAGTTGGCAGCAAAATGATAGTGAAAGGGAAGGGGTTCATGTAAACCTCGTGGAGATCAGAAGGTTCATCGATTAATGAGACAAAACGCGCCATGGTGATGGTGATGGGCCGGGCCACGCGGTGGACACCAAGTTTTAGTGGTCTCCTAAAAATATTACATATCTGCTGACATCCTCCCCTTCCAGGATTTAATAACAGGTCAGGTCCTTTTATTTTTTATTTTTGTTACAATTGGTTTATTTTTTCATATTTATTTTATTAATTTAATTAATGTTTGCATGAATTTATTTTTCTTTGTTTTCTGTCGATTGCAATTATTTTTATTATTAGATTTACCCTGAAAATAACCCTGTACAAATACATATAGACATGCGTATTCCGTACTCAGATTTTCCTTCAAAAAATCGGTTCTTATAAGTTTATAAAAATTCTACGGGATCCTGTCATACGAAATTAAATAAATCCCAAAAATCCTTCCTCCTTCGCCTTAGCGCAAAACCCGAAATTCCCTGAGAGAAAGTCCACGTTTTCTTTGTGAAAACCCGCATTTATTCCTGGGGAAAGAACTCGGTGTTACGTTTATCAGTTTTTAGAATTTTCTTCAACCAACCCCTGGCAGACCGCCCCACCATCACCACCACCTCCCGCCCACTATCCTAGTTTCCTGTCCTTTTACCAGGACTTTTTTGTGGAGCTTTGCTAGTCATATATACATATAGGGATGATAACCTACCCGCCGCAAAATCGATACAAATAAACATGTCCTGTATAACCAATCCTTTTCCCTGACAAAAAAAAACATTCCACCACCCTGTCAGTCAATCTTTACATTTATAACAGGATAAATATTTTTTTTAAGAAAATTTTAGTGTCGGTCTTTTTTGGTAAAACGAAATCAGGCAAAATATTCAGAAGAAACTTTGGTTGCGTGTTGATTTAATATTGAACCTTGTTTAGGCATGCCACCTTGTCCTTTCCGTTTTTATCCCCGCGGCGGCTCAGCTCCAATTAATTCCTAATGCCAAACAACTGCGACGACTAAGGCACGAAACAAACTGAAATAATCTCGACCCGAAGATCCTTAATTGCCGTAATTAATCAGGTTCGTGACGTGCAATATAGAGTTTCAAGTCGCCATAAACCCGAGATCCAATTCCTCCTCACCCTCCTCCACCTCCTTATTCTTCCTCGAAATCCTATCTTCGGCCAGGAAGTTGTGTTTCTGGAGTTTGCAAACTTTAACCCACATTTCCGACATGCACAGTATATATTCAGTAATATTTTTTTAACAAAATTTTCCTACCCCCTTGGTCCTCATCTCTTCACAATTTAAATTAAATTATGTCCTAAACAACTGCACAGTCATTATTCGTGACTGTTACTGTGATCGCAACGATCATGACAAAAGCTGTACGAACAATGTAAAAAAAAAAAAACGAGAACGTTATTGACGAATACAGGACCAGTTTGGAACAAACGAAGAACCTCAGCCCGGTCAAACTTGCTGTATACGAATTTCTTCTTGAGGACCTACAATTTAGGACCAGGAGGTCAAGGTCACCGAACCGTCACGAAGTAAAAAAAACTTGCTTTTGACAATCGCACGGAAAAAATATAGCAGTTCTAGTTTTTTGAGATAACAGAGTGACATTTATTAAAAATTGCGTTCTGGTCAACCCACGACAAAACATAATCATGACTATAATTATATTGGTCCAAGAACAGTTGCCCAGCGAAAACAGCGAGTGCTGTAGAAGAAAATAAAAGGCAGAACCGTGCTCATAGATGACACGGTTGAACGAAGCCGTTTAACCAAAAAAAGATGAGCATCACAGTAAGCGGAAACCAAAAGTAATTGACTGCAAAAGTCAAAAACGGACGTAGATAACTATTTTAAGTCCTTCTATACTAAAAAAAGGAATCCGATCATGCAATATTGGAATAAAATTCCTGGAATGCGTTTCGTGTAAAAATCCCTAGGGAATCGGGGGTAATGGCTCCCCTAACGAGAACAGATCAAAGTCTGTGAAACAGAATCAAAGAGATACCACACACTTACCTACTACATACACTGCTGTCACATACATCAACCCCCTTACAACCTACGTACGAGCATTTCTGCCTTACCGGCGCCATTTTGGAACGGTAACTACCGAGCGTGAAAAAGAAGGAAAGATTTCCCTGCAGGAATTTTCCCGATTCGTATTAAACCATGGCGTGCGCGGTTTAAATATAAAAAGAATTGGAAATTCCACGAGGGAATTTTAAAACGGTCTAAAAATGTTTACTAAAACAACTTTTTATTAAAAGAAAGAAATCGAAAACAACTGATGAGAAATTTTAACTGACATAAAAACAACGTAATTTTAAAATAAAAAACAAACGAATGGTCACCCATTTCATTTGTTACAAACAAAATAACAAAATCATTTACATGTGAGCAATATTCTTATCGTCGTTTTATTTGCAAGATGGAAGGTGTACAGGTGAACAAAACAGGTCGAAACGACCGTTAATAAATTCGGCCGATTTATTATCTACTTTGACCGGTAGTCTCACACGGGGCACTATTTTTGGGGCGACGTATGCACCAAGAGCAAATTTAGAATAAAATACACACAAACCTATTTATAAACTCATGTTGTGCATACTTACAAGTGCTTGCACATCATATCCTTATGTACGTATATTAAGCATGTAACACAAAGTATGTTTTTCAACGCGGTACACGTGTTGTTGAATTTTATAACATTTGTACGTACGTATGCAACGTGAAGATTCCTCAACGTTTTCATTATTAATTGATAGCAATTTAAATTTTTAAAAATTTTCTTTGTCAATTATCACAATAATAAATTGCTTATGTAGGTACTATATAGTTCAGTTTAAAACGATAAAAAAATACAACTCCAGTTGTTGTGTTTATAATGGTGTGGTATTTATTGATATATGTAGTGTGTGTACGTATGTAGAAAAAATATTGACAATGTCTCCCGATGAAAATGGGTGAACGTCCTTAATTCGCGATAAACCAGATTATAATCGCATTACGATAAGACTTTTATATGAAATTCTCCTTAACAATAAAAAAATTATTGTATCGTACGTTGCGGAGACTTGACATCCTGTAAAGGTATGGCGAAATTTTATCAGCAAAACTATGACGTAAATGCTTCAATTTTTTTTTCGTTTGTTTATTTATTGCGATCATTGTCAACGTGATTCAAATGTTTCCTACACAAGATCATGTACCTATGTTAGAAACAAACGACGCAAGGAAATTCTTTTGTCATTAACAAGAGGAACAATAATGAAGAAGGGAAGAAAATTACCTATATGAATTAAATATTTCAACTTGGGCATTATGTCATTCTGGAAGGAACTTGCACTCTGTGTATCTTCAATCTATCTCTATCTCCGGAGATAACAGCATAAAGCCCATAAACGTAACAGCGATTGACAATATGTTGGCATCATTCCAAAAACAACTTACACTCCAATTTAGATCGGGCTACTAAAGACCGACTTATAAGCCACACATAAGTACAGTGAGTCACAAACACGTCCACGGATTCCACAGCCATCACAAAGTAGAAGATTTACGACGAATCAAGGGCCAAAAATTAACTCCGACTATAATCAACAGTCGTTTGTTTAATTTAAACTTTTGGTAACGTAGTACTGTGGCTACAGTACGTAGACCAATTACAGCACGTGCTGTTTTTGAATGTTGTTAAGATTCAAAATCACGGTCATGGCTATTTCGGGGGAATACGTGATATTATCGACTGCACTGTAGTTGTAGGTACAGATATTCACTCTGTTTTCCGAAGAGGCAAGAAAGGGAAGGAAATGGGAAAATACCTTCTACGAACGAACCGGTAGCAGCGGCATCAAGCGGACCATGTTTAGGTAAATGGCTCCGAACCCGGAAAATGACGCAGCTACACAGCGGCGTCGGCAACGACGACGCCGTCGACACGCGTCCAATCGATAGCGAAACACTCTCAAACGGCAGCATGCTCTATAGAGCCATTGAAAACGCGAAGAGCTACAGCTCGAAATTTAATAAAGTTATTTCAGGACTCACAATCACCTACTTCTACCTATGTACCCGTACAGTCCTAGTCCAATAATCATCTCACAATCAGTAACAACTAACGTATCCAAAGATCTACTTAATTGAAAGTGTTTCGCATCTCTTGTCATTCAAAAGAAGAAAAAAAGAAACAGCACGAGAACAAACAATAAATGAATGTCGAAAACATCAGAAGTACTTACTTACTTACTTACAATATGATCGCGCGAAACAAAAGACGAAAGGAAAATAAAAAAGAAAATTGAAATTCGACGTGGCTTCGGCGACTGGCTGATGACTGTCAAAAGCAGTTGTTTGATTTTAATAAAATAAAAATGTAATCGATACGGGGATCTTGACACGATTAATTTAATTAACAAAATGGTCGACAGTGAGCTAACGCGACGACAGTTGAATAACAGAAACAATTGACCCACATCACAAAAAGTCTACACAATATAATAATAATAACAAATAATGGCAGTTATTATAATTATTGTGCTGATGATAATGGCAATAATAATAGTTAACAACAGACACCAGCTTGTTTCGACGGTGTATCTGTGCATACGGACCTATACTTTTAATTATGTTATTCATTAAATAACAAGCAATTATCACACCAGTAAACAAAATTTATCTTCTCTAATTGAACATACATACGTTAATATTATTTTAAATGTCCGACGTTAATTGGACTATTTTTAAACAGAAGCCTTTTGCATATATACTGCACAGGATAATTATTTATCTTTTGCAATTCACGTTTTTTACATGTACATATGTCAATTATTTATAGCGCTTATGTTAGATTAGATTTTGTCACAAGAAACTTAGAATTTAATCGGTATTTGATTGATTAAACAAGGACATACTTTGTTTTTTTTGTTTTTGCCAAATCATGCCACTGTGACATAACTTCCATTAATAGCGAAAAGGATCGTGTAGAACAAACTCCCTTTATTGTGACAAAAAAAACTGATAAATAAGTAAATATGGGTTACGTTACTACAGTAATAGTGTTTTAAAGTACCTATAAACAATTGCGTATGTTTGTATAAAAATTATGTTCGTAAATAAAAAAATGAAAAATAACAACTGAGGCGACGGAACCTCACAATCTCGGTCGGTTAAATTTTCAACACCACGCGCACAGTCACATGGCGGCTTTATCAGAAAAACTGCATGCAGATTAATCTATCACAGGAAACAATTTAATTTATCGCAATGGAAAAACAACAACAACAATAACTACTACATACAACGAAATGTGAACAGCAGAAAAAGTTTTGCGGTGAAAACGGTAAAAATACAGAAATAAACAAACGCAACGAGTACCTACCCAAGTATGTGAAACAAAAATTAGCTTAACGACAAAACAAATAAAACAATCGACTAAAAACTGACCCAGAAACAAACAAAATACTGTCAGTATCTACGTTCCAGATTGTCATGCTTTTGACAATTGAGAATGGCACGTTCGTTCATTGTTAAAATTAAAACAAATGAATCCAAACTGTCTACTTCCTTAATACTAATCAACAGTCCACAAATATCTATTCGATTTCTTTTTTTTTTAACCGGTCTCCAACGTAACACGATTATATCACAACGTTGACATAAAATAAAGTGATTACACACGCGAGTGTGACTGATGATGTAATTATTGACTACAAGTTTGTTTTTTTCGTTGAGTAAGTATTCGAAAAATTTCGGCGCCACGCACCACATTAATATCTTTCTCCATTGGTTGGAAAGGTGACATCATTGCGACCATGCAATTCAGATGTTTCGCATAAAAATAGACTAATTTAATAACAAATTTCGTGTTATTAGAGAACGGCACTTCTATAAATGTATTAGTAGGTAAAATTGATTATTCCTACTCGTACGTGCGAATGATGACTGGCATTTGTTTATTGCCTCGTAATAATAAATAATAAAGACCGTAGAAAATAGTTTACACGACTCATCCCCAATTTCGGATAACAACGAGGGCGCATTGTTTCCGGGAAACTGGCATCAGAGGCTCTCTCACCCAAGAGCAGATAATTACAACGGTCGTAAAGTTTAAAAACCATCGAGATAAAGTAAAACACGAAATCTGTACATATGAGACAACGCGCTGTATTCAGAAAGGGTATTTCCTGCTCCTTTTATGGGCTCTTATTGCTGTCCTTCGTGGCAGTGGCCCTAATAGCTTGTTTTATGCAACTGTTTCTCCGTAAACCACTGGCTTTTGTCATATCACTTTTAAACAAATGAAGTGCCTGACAAGGGAAATGCAAATACATGCAGATTCGTTTATTATTTTTGGGTCATATTTGCTAAGATTTTACGTGGGGAAGTATGGAAACAAGTGCAACTCAAAATGCACATACACATTTAGAAACTCCAGGCTTCATTGGAACAAACACAAGGCCACCTCGCGATCATTCCTTTTCGCCTGGCAACAAACAAATGAATACACACATGTACGTATTTATATTCGCACACGAACGCACACCCGCGAACACTTAAATGCACCTTCCAAACGCACACTCGCACACAAATTACATAGACGCGCTAACTTTACCACACATGCACAGTATTTTAATTACACTATTCTACAAGTACACATACATACGTGAAAATCGGGCACACACCATCGCCATCCACAGTCCGTCGTCGTCGAGTCGAGTCGAGTCGTAGTGTGGAAGGTAATCATTTCATTTGCCGTAAATGCTTCTATTATTGGTGTATATTTACATATGTTCTACGTATGTGCATTGTGAACATATTCCATTGTAAATGCTCTCAAATCTGGCCGTAACTATGTACATTGAATTCGCGACAAAACGAAAAAGATGAAGAAGCATTAAAGCACATCTCAACACAACAATTACCTAATAGGACCACAACACACGAATACACTATTGCTGACCACAACGTAAGCAAATCAGAAGGAAAATCACACAATACAGGAATTCGTTGTTATTTTGTTTTTATTTTAAACAATTGATTTAAACAGTTGCATTCTTTCAAATTTTCAACTGTGCCCCAACAAGACAGAAAAAATTTGAATGAAAACAAATAAAATTTCATTTTTTAACAAATGCGCAGATAGGTGTTATCGTTTTATGCAGAATATAAGCTCAATAATCGTATCTATGCCCTTTTATCGTCTTCTAATATTAAAGTGGGATATACCTATTCAATGTCAGAATTCTCTAATTGCAAATAACAAAAATAGGGGTGTAATTGATAAACTACTCACCTATTTTTTTCCAGTTCGTTGTGAGATGTTCTGGAACAAGAAAAACAGAAACTTCAAAAAATTATTGGCAGATTCTTTTCTCTAGTTAATAATTTGTATTTAACATTCTAACAAGCTTTTTTTTTCAGGCGACAAGTACCTACCTACTGTGGGTAGATAATGGATTTAATGACAAAAGTGGAATTCGCATTTAATTAATTTATTTTCTTATTAAACAAGTATCTTTTAATTTAAATAATTACAATGAATTTGCATTCAGGTTATTTCAGAATATATATCTGTACCTATGTATATAATTTGAAACAAATGAAAATGTAGGATATGGATATGTACCTGTTTCCTTGCGACTTTTTCGCCTTTGGCCTCTTCGTGATTGTTTTAAGGTGGTCCGGAATGGGCAAAGAAGAAGCGTAACCATGTTCAAATTCTGTAACAAATATTTGTAGATAAAAATTTGAACGAGGAAACAATTGGCCATCGCGTACAAATTAAAACAACGATAACAAAGATGAATGACTTATATTGCTTCATACACGATCATTCATCATGCACTCGAAACGTGCTGACTACGTATTTATATGTTGTATGTATTAAAATAATTATATACCTGTACACTAATACATGAGGAAATTTCACAACCATTTTGTTGCACAAAAAGAAAACAACAAACGGAATCTAGAGTAGGTAGCTGAGTACAATCGCAGGATTGCTAAAGAACTACTCCGATTCAACTTTTTTAACAATCGACAACAAACTACATTAACTGCATCAATTGTTTAAAAAACCATTGGTAGATGATGTTGTATATTGTTTATACTGTTTCAAGACACGAAACAAAAGAAATTTTGTGAATTTCGATATAAGCCCAAGGAGTTCAATGATGTCGGATTGTGTATCATTAAACAATAACAATAATAATGAGTTAAGTAGTCGTCGTCGCCATGGACATTCGTCAAAATTATACATAGATAGATAACAAACGGTCGAAATAAATTTAAATAACGATAAGGAGTGAATGACCGTATGGAACGGAGCGACTACTGACAGGCCACAAACGTAATCAACTTAAACCCAAGAATAACAAAACTATTTTTGTGAAATGTGTAACCAACACTGTATTGTGCGTATGCGACAGCAAGGTCACACAATAATCGTCGTATACCTAACAACCAAGCAGCAAGCAAGCGGTCGTTTGTCATTTGTTTTTCACTTTACAAACACAGCCACGCAGGCCAGGCGATTGGATATTTGAGTGAAATTTTCGAAAAACAAATTGGTCCCAAAATAACTCAAATACAAAAAAAAAACGAGAACTGACCGCTACAATATGGAGAGGGAACAAATGAAGACCCCAGCAATTTGAAACTTAACTTAGAGACATCCCCAAAAATCCCCCAGAATACAGACTAGGAAAAGATAAATTTCAATACTATCGAGAAAATTAGGTAAATACTCCTTTCACTTGGAGAACCGTTAGGTAACGGCCGCACACTTCTGTCATCAACTAAACAAATATCTATCGCAAAAAAAAATGAAACATAAAACAACACAAACATATGAATAAAACAAAACAATCAACAACTCTTCAACAAATGCTACAGCAACATCACTTTGGAGTTTATTTTGAGCAGTACCTTTAAAACAAAGGTGGATAAATCTACAGATATCTTATTTAGCCTTTTCAAGGTACACCCTCCCAACTGCACCAATTATTTTTATTGGACATATGTAAATGTTACGTATTTTACCGTATATTTACCCAATCTCGACCACATCATAACAAAAAAAAAGGCTGAAATCATTAAATTTAAACGTCCATTAAACTAATAGCCCTCATTCTCGACACTTATTACCTAGTAGGTACTACGTGTGTACAAACACATACACACACACACACACAGGTACATATATTTGGATGTGTGTTAGCACTTTATTTCCGGTGATTCGAACGTTTCAAAATTAAAAATGACGTCAAAAAACAGTCGCAAACAAGACTAATGAACACGGCACTCTACCAAACAATCCAGTGACAACAGACACACAAACAGAATGATATGATCCGTTTTTGTATAATACTAAACATCGATCTGCCAAAAAAAAGTGCCAAACGGTTTTTTGGACCTAATTACATGCTAGATGTCTAGTTTTCGCTGTTGATTATGGTAACATGAAATTGTGACGCTTGTTTTGATCTTGAAATAGCTCTTCAGCTTTTACGTTCTACACATTCTGATTTTTAGCTCTAAGATACCCTACTTCCCAAGTAACATAAAATATGCCCGGTTTGGTCGAATTTATTTCTCCATCATAAACTTTCGAATCTGGCATCTACTTCGGGTCTTTAAGAGGGTGTGCATAGAGACTAATTTAGCCTTTGTTTACTGCAAAATCTTTAAGCCGAATATAATGATATTTACGAAAATTGTTGTTCGAGGTTATCAAGAAACAAACGAAACGCCATTAAAATGACCATCCATAAAAACATCGTTAAATTTTTTTCACAGACTTCTCTATCTACCTAATGAATATCTCTCTATCTCACTTGTTTCTTCGAGCACGCGAAACAAAAAACATCGTCCGTCAACCAGTTACCTATAATAAGTTGGTTCATTCGTTGCTCTTTTATTTCCCTTTCACTTGGCATTCATCGGAAACACTACACATAAACAAATCGTTTCTAAAAGATTACGAGATCCTGTAAACTGGGTTAAAATGGCATAGGTACACCTAACGCTGCATAACATTTTGACACAATTACATTTTTCATGTAATAAATGAATAAATATTACATTTAGAGGTACACGTGCCAAAATGCACCGCAAAACATTGTTTGTGGATTAGACACTTAAATAAAAAGTGATCTGGAAAAACCTTCATAGAATCGAAAGTAAATTTTGGGTGTAATTTTATTACCTACTAGATAATATTATTATTAACCACAAGTGTACCTAATATACATATTGTGTGTTGAGAGTGGGGCAAAAACATGCAAACCACATGTATGTACAATCAATGTTGTAATAATGACCTTGACTCACTTGTTTTGTATACCTACTGCTCTTTAAACTCTGTCAATTATGACTATAACAGCTAGGCAATTAGTCATCCAAAAATACTAGTACAATATCTACATACACATACCGCATTTACTTGGATCTGCGAAGAAATAAAAAACTGCCATTAGATACGTTTATGGCTATAATTATTGAAAGTAAAACATGCAAACAAACTCATGACGCTATACAGAATCAATTGATCAAGGTCGAGCTTATTTCGATAACCGTCACTCTCATACATTGAAATAGTATCCGAAATAAAAAAAGAGATTGTCAGACATGCACGCATACAACTGTCATCATGTTTGCAAACAGTGGAACATCAGGCCTTTGGAACAACTGAATGGAGATCAAGAAAATCTGCACTTTATGAAAGAAATGCGTCTATTTCCACTATATTTGGAGTTGGGAAACTACGTATAGTGCAATAATTAGCTATTTTTGGAGCGAGACCTTATCTTTTTCTTATGATATTAAGTTGTCCTGATAAAACACGATACCAGAATTTCAAACAGTATCGAGATTTTGTTATTCGTGCGGCGTGCCGTCCGCTTCCGCGCTTCTTCGATTTTCCCGACGCGGAAGCAAACAAAGGAACTGAAAGTCGGTCATCATAGCCAACCACGCACAGCGTATACATACATTATAGTAATGTAGTAAAAAAACGAGGGGCATATCATAACAATCTAATGCTGCTGCTGCTGTGGAGATAGACACGTTGAATTTAATAAAATAATAAAAAAAAGACGACGGCCCAGCCCCTCTGTGAAACAACGAGCCACATGACAACAGAATGAACAACAACCAAGCAGAAAGAGCATGGCTGCTTTGGAACAAACAAAGCAACATCGTCGTCGTCGACGTCTACAATGAATTCAAGGTTATCCATCCCGTGTTGCTTTGGCTGCTTTCTATGTAGGTATGTTTGTATGAACGTATTTACGTGTAAGAACGAACCCAGCAGAAAACAATAAACAAGACCAGCAAGTACTCTTCCCTCTAAAACGAGCCCATGTTCCACGAAAATTACTCACGACGAGAAATATGAGGGACTACATCCTTATCAACCACAGGGACCAAAATAAAAGGATCCATCAACCAAAAGGCCAAAACAATTGTTTTTCTTTTGGTCAAACGCGCACGTGTGTTACAACACATATCCAGCAACACAATTAAATGTAAACAAAAGCATCACGCCACTTTCTCAGCTTTCTATCTTCGTCTATGGCTTTCCGTCTTGCTCAATCCATTCCCGACCGAAACGTTCTCGTCTCCTCGCACATACTCTCCATCTTTCTCTCACCTTCAGTACCGTTTACATTATTATTACATCGAGGAACGAGTAGAAAAAAGCAAACGTCATCATAGCAATTATCATCATCATTGCAGCAATCCTTGTGCTCATAGTCACGTTGTCAGCTGCAGCTACTGCTGCACATGAGAAGTGTATGTATGCCTAGTACCACTAGCAGCAATATAGAAGGTAATGTCAATCGATAAACAAACCACAAACGGACGAGATTATTATTGGCATGATGAGTAGGCTAGAAACTTTGAGAAATCCCCATAATAATTATTCCCCTTTTGAGGCCCCATCGTCACATGTTTGTTTGTTTCTATGCAGTATGTGGTTGTGGTTGGGGGTACTTGCCTCTATTTCGTCTTTCCAGGTACTCAGCAGCTTCGATTAAAACAGCGATGCTCATAGTACTTGCGGGCGAAAAAGAGTGTTGTGACGACTGAAAGCACAGCGTAGTGGTAATGTTGATGATGATAATAATAATAATAATAATAATAACAATAAATAGAAGACAAAGAAGGTTGCGCGCGCGCGACCGTACACGATACGCAACGTCTGTTCGCCGACCACGAACTGGCCAACTGGCACCACGATGCACGTTCGCGTATTGATGCGCGATCGCGTTTCGCACGAGCATGCGCACAACAGACTCCCAAAAAGTGCCATGAACAATTGACGCCGCACTGGCTGCGCGAGCGCGCGATCGCGGGTTGCTTGACTTGGCTAACAGCTGAGCGCGAACCCCGTGTGTTGTGTAATTTACACCGCGCGCGCGAGAGGTGTGCAATTCACGCGATTGTACAGTCCGTACAAATCATAACGACCGTCGTCTAAATCAACTTCATTTACTGTACGACACTGAGTAATCGTCACTCACGCACATTAGGTTGTCTTCACTACTTAGTTAACGAAAGCACGCAGCGAGTCACTCCCGATAATACACTGTACGACACTAAGTCACTCACGCACAAAAAGGTGTCTTCACTAAAAGGGGATGATTCACATATCCACTACTTCGTTAACGAAAGCCCGCACCGAGTCACTCCCGATAATACATTGTACGACACTAAGTCACTGACGCACAAAAAGGTGTTTTCGCTAAAACGGGATGATTCACATATCCACTACTTCGTTAACGAAAACACACACCGAGTCACTCCCGATAATACACCGTACGACACTAAGCCACTCACGCACAAAAAGGTGTCTTCACTAAAAGGGGATGATTCACATATACACTAATAGGCTTAATGAAGGTACGCATTGAGTCACTCCCGATAAAACACTACAACACTAAAAGACACGCAATAAGTTGTCATCGTTGAAAACCGATGAAGCACACTTTTATTACAATTTTAGGTAGATTTTAAAAACCATTCAATTGTTTTTTTTACATGAAAAACTGAAGTATAATAGCTGCTTTCTAATGTTTACTTAGATTTTACACATATATTATTGTACATTATGTTCTTATTTTCAACCGACTATTGTTGGTTAAAATGGGCACTATAGAAAACTCGTTGAGGCAGATAGAGGCTTTGTTTGAGTTTATATACCTATGTATGTATGACCCTTATTTAAGTTGAAGCATCGCAGTTAGATCGTTTTCTATTAATACATTGTACAAAACAGGTAGGTACAGTAATTCGATCCAAACCTGTCCCAATTAATTTCTATGGTGCTTAGTCAATAGCAACAAAAAAATAATAGGCCCGTTATTAGTAAACTGCTTTATAAGTTTTCTAAGAACAAATACATAATAGTTTAGGACCATTTAAAATAAAACCCCCATATTTCTGTCTTCTACTTCGGTTTATCCAGTAGTGAATTCACGTTTTTGTTTAACAGTCGACAACCGAAACTTTTAAAGACCACACCGGACGGCGTACCACCCTTTTTAAGCCGGCAACAACCCTTGTTGGCAATAATCGGGTTGTTTGATACGACTCACCCTATTCATTCATTCATTCATTCATCCAGGACCCTCACATTCTCTTTCGTATTCCTGCGGTGCTCGACTATTTCAATATTAACAAGACACTTTTATTTTCTACGAAATATGCTACGCTACGGTTTCTACGGTTTCTAATAACAAGCTTACGAACATGCGAGTAACAAAAAAGACATCGTTTGTTGACAAACACATGCGAAAAACAAAAAGACATCTATCGGAAACTCCTTTATTTCCGTTTAAAGTAAAAAGTTGAATGCGATATTCCTTTTTTGTTGAAGAACTTGTGTTAGAACTTTGACATTCGGTTTATATGGAATTAATATCTGCCAGGCAGCATTTGGATTCCCGACCCATTTTCGGCAACGTCGTACAATAGCCGAAGACAAATGGCCCCCCATGTGCCGTTCAAACGACCTGCATGCTACATTAAACAGAGTGCCTATTTGCGCTCTGATGCTCCGAGCCGTTTTCCCAATTTCGCAGCAATGGTGCCCCTCTCCGGCACAATTCGGGCTCTCGCAAACAAGATAACAAATAATAAAGGGGGACAAACTGGCGTCCATGATGGCACAAGCACCACCACCAAAAAGAAAATAAATGAAATGAAGAACCGAGCCGCCAAATGTTTTGGCGACATTTTTCCATTCTACTTTTTAAGTCCCAAGTTTCAACTGTTTACGTAAAAACAATTGAAGGGGCGTCCCTTTTCGTTTTCTGCTTCTAGGGCCCAAAGTTTACGACAAAACAGTTGAATTTAAAAGGGCTTTTAAACAAAAGCATACGGTTTACGTGGAAACAGTTGAATAAAGAATGTTTTAAACAAAAACAGGTGCGTTTTATTAGATTAGAAAAGTAACTGACCGCAACTGTACATAATGTATGTTTCTAAGTAAGTATTCAGTTATTATCTTATGTACGAAGAAACGCACGGCATATTCCGTGTTTTGTTATTAAATACGGCACAGACCGTTACAAAACATTAATCTCCACTAATAACGATTATGAATGTATTGCAGCTAATGCTTACACATTGTGATAATTGATAATGTCTTAAACGTTACCGAATGAATGTAAACCACCCACGAAACATGCGATGTAAATTGTGTTCACTGGGGCAAAAGGATAATAGAATGGCACAAAAACGTGATGGAAAATAGATTCAGTTAAAAATAAAAAATTAATTAATTACACTTGAATTCGAAATTAAGTTTCCAAGCATTTGTGACGAACTGTATATCCAAAAAATAGAATCGCAATTATTAGCAAAAAACGATTAGAAATAATATAATTAATTATGTTTAGTATACAGACGTAATTCTTTATACATGCATGCCTACATATGTGGTACTGATTTGTGTCAGGAGAGAAAAAAAGTGAATATGAAACATCATCAGGTAAAACTTTATTTAGTTTAAAAGTATCTGTTAAAACGTTAACAGTTAATTGAATCAAGTGCAACTGGTATAAGGCATCGTCATGGAGATGGATAGTTACCCAGTAATCAGGATTATTGTTGGGTTTTATAGCGTTAAGTTAACAGTGAGTTTAATAATTTAGAATCAGTCATTTTCTTTAGAAACAGTTGGCCTTAAGTGTCTTTTGTTTCTAATATTCAAATTCAACTGTTCAAATAGTCGAGGAGTAAACAGTTTTTTAAATAAATGCAAGAAACAGTTGAATTTTATATCACATATTTTAAAATAGTTTACAAATGGTTTTCAAAATTCTAGAGAAACCACTGAGTGTTCGAGAAAAAAAATCCCGTTAAATTGAATTGTACTGGATGGTACTCGTTCGTGTTACGTTTTCGTGCTCGATTTTCACTTTATCGATCGTCAATAATAATTATATAGAGGGTTTCCGATATAATAAAGCTGTCCGCGTTACTATGATAACGTGGGACACATAATTTGAAAAGAATGTGAGCGATTTTTCGTCATATAACGAACAGGACCCGTGTACCGTGAAAATGAAGGAAGATTAATACACAATCCAGACCATTAATCAATGGCGCGAAGGGTCCTTTCGAGACTACACACACACACAAAAAAATAATCCAAGCACATACAGATTTAAACATATAGTACATATCTATATATAAAAGCTGAACCCTATTCCTGTTGGTCAATTAATTTTGACAGGCAAAAGCAAACTATAAACTACACTGCATTAGGTATTTAAAAGTAGGGCTAGTTTTTGGGAATTTTCTCCAAAACAATAGAAAACAACTGCAACCACAACGATTTTCTCTTGTTTGATATAGTATAAAAATAATAATATCTTTTTTTCTATACCATCTTATTTATTTCATTCGCATTTTTTGCTGTTTTCATTCACTTTTGTGTTGTTATTGTTGTTAATTTACAATTTGTCGTTACCAATGTAACTTTATCGTAATATATATAACGTGACCTTTATCTGAACAATTTGATAAACAACCACGTCGTACCTCTACGTTTATATTAATAAAACTATTTTATCATTTTCGTTATTTAATGTACCAGCAGGTATAACACTGTATGTAAATAATACTGATGTCGATTATTATTTGAAGAAGAAACGTGTTTATATTATTTACTTATCTATCATTTTCTTGTAGCCCAACGCGTGTCTGTTAAATCGGTAAATAGATTTGTTAATAAATAATAAACTTTTACATATTTGCTTCCGTATTAGGTATGAGAACATTAATCTCTTGGTGACTGGTAAGAAAAGGAATTCAACTGATATTGATTCGATAACAAAAGGAAATTAGATAAGAGTTAGAGGAATGGCTTTTAAAATCACTAAAATGTATCGTTTGTTACAACCTCTTTATTTTGTTTTAAATAGATTTTAAACCTCCACAATGATAAAATAAACAAGTTAGTAGTTAGTAACAAACGATGAGTTACAGTAATTGACGATCTACATTTGTTTTACAGGTTGAATATTTAACAAGTTTAAACCATTATGTAGAACGCACTCCAACGCTTTTAGAAGGTACAGCCTTGCAAACAAAAGTGGAAACAAATGATTTCTCGGCTCCTATAAAGAGAAAATAAAAACCACAATTACAGGAAAACAATGAAATTAAAATTTTTCTATTAATAAATACACATAATAAATATTTTAGTTTCCGTATAATTCAATTCGTTTCGCGCTTTAAATAATGTCGTGTCAAGTCAAGCCAGAGAAGGAGCAGAACGGGGTTAATACAACCCCTTTTTTTGTTGTTTACGAAAAGCCTCAAATTTAATTAACGCGACATTTGCACATTTTCCCCATTTTTGTAGTCCCAACATCCGGCACTTTTCATTTCAAATTAACATTAAATATCGATAAAATAAAAACATAGGTCCGTATATAAGGACAAAAGTGAAAGGCAACGCAGTGTACCCGTAATGTCCAAAGACGGTTGACCAAGTTTGTCCCTTTAAACTTTAGCCAGGAATTATTAAAGTTTTCAACTACAAATTATTTGGTTACATTTATTATTCGTTCACATGTTTTTACCCCGTCAGCTGTGCAGCTGTTTTATTTTTTCCTTTTTTAAAACAAACGATAAAAATCGAAGATAAACAAAATGCGTGCGTTACACGCATCTACCACAGACATAAACATACGTAGTACATTTATATGTGTATGTATTTAAATATTTAAATACATACATTAATGAACCAACTTACCATCAGTATGCGTACTCTGCTGTAATATACGCTGAAGGCAGAACACATGTTTGATAAAAATGAACACACATGATGAACGTTCACGTGGCCTGCGAAGAGGTCTTTGATACTGTTCTCTACGACTATGGGAAACTGACCTATGAACACGTAGAGAAGTTGCCATTCTTCCTAAAAAGAAGGCAGTTAAATAAAACAAACGACTGCAACAGAAACTTGATCGTTTCTTTTTTGTTTGTTGTATGAACATAATATTTTGTTTTTTAATTGCGAACAAATGTTTTTATTCTTGGCTCTTTTGAGTTGTCAATTGAAATAAAGGCAATGGTGGACAAAGGAATTATTCAATTTTTGCGTGTTTTTGGACGAAACGATACTAATTTCTTGCCGGATATTACGTCCTGCTCATTAAAGGACTTAATTTTCCGGAAAATTCTTACATCTGTCGAGTAAAAATCCATAAAATAGCAAGAAGTATTACGGCTCAAGGAGCTGCGACAACGAAAATTCGAGGCGGAAACTCAGAGAAAATCGTCGGAAAATTGCGAGAGCTTAATGCGCGCCAAAGAAGCAATTTTCCACGCGTTTTATAATTAAAAAAGAAAATTGGAAAACAAAAACCAGCTACTAATGAAATTTCCATTTAGAAAAGCGTTGTAGAAATGTTGAACTTTTATTAAAGTAGAAAATTATATTTTTCCACAGTATTTCGTACGTTATCCAAACAAATAAAACTGATAATGAATCATAAATTGGGTACCCCGGTTAGTCATTTGTAGAACGTAAAAAGTAAAGTTTCGTCAAAAAACTTTGCCTAGTGAATCAAGTAGTAGTAATAATGATAAGGATAAACACAACTGGACTTTATTCGAAAATGTCCATTGTTCAAACGACAATTCAAAATTAAATCGGTCGGTCGTTCAGAACAAGACAACAGAGGAGAGAAAAACCGGACTGAACTTTTCACACTATATTGAGCAAGAACAATGGCCAATTTTAGCACAAATAACAACACATTGTACCTAGTCTCTACCTATATACATAAACATAAAGAAAAACTTACCGGTTCTGTTAAAAGAGCAAAGTTTACGTCTGAAATATTACTGGTCAAAGGAGGATACACATTTTCTGAAACTTTCTTTTCGAAATTTTTAAACAACATCGACAAACGACCGCAATTATATAGAATAAAAGAAGCACCTGAAAAAAATGAGCGAACGTACCAAAAAAAAAAACAAATGTTTATAACAGTTGAAATAAATGAGTCCAGTTTATTTCAAATAGGCAAAACAATTGGGAATTTATTTTATAGACCAACCTTTGCTACTAGATACGGTATAATCGTCAATATCCACAACTGTAGATTGGCTTATTTTATTCTGTAACAATTCAATTATAGCAGCAGCTTCCCCCAACTTTTGAAACAATTCTTGCCAATTTTGGGTGAGTCTTAAGCCATACTTGTGTTCGGCCATAAGTCTCATGTCTACAGCCCTTTTTCTATCAGAAAATTAGTTTGCATTATCAATACAAATACTACTAAATTTTTCATGCACTATTAAAAAACAATCGTCATTTTTCCTGACAAACCTGTGAAATTCTTCCGCGGTGACGACGAGTTTTTTCGAGTCTTTTTTACTAACGACAGGACCACACAGTAGTATTATATCATCATTCGAATAGACCTTATTAGACACAAAACGAACTTTCACTACTTTTTCGCACGAATCACATTCTACGTCACTTTCTCTAAATTTTAAAATATTACTCAAAGCATTACAAAAAACCAACATTCTCAACTCATTTAGTTGCTTGCCTTCCACTTCTGTACCATCAAAAGGCAGTTCAAAATTTAATGCATAACGAGAATGTAACAAATGACGACCATAGTTCTCGTTTTTTTCGAGAACACCCTGTATAATGGCAAAAAATGTTGCAGGTTTATCAAAAAATCCATGAAACGTGCTATTATCTAACCAAACGGCTTTTGATATTTTTAAAGACCATTGTGCACTTATTAAAGACCTTAAAAATTCGTCTTTGTCTATTTCACTCTCTGCCAATTTTTTCAAAACACAGTCTACAACTTTTAATCCTTTAACTGATTGCAATGAAAAACTGAAATCACCCAATTCACACAACTTTTTCGAGTGACACCTTATCAAATTATTATTAATTTCGACGTTGTTAGTTAAATAAAAGTAGAATTCATTCAAAAAACACTTTAAAACACTCATTTTTCAAAAACCACTCACTATAACCTAAAACATTTTTTTTTAAAACAAAGTCTGGTGGTTATTTAGATATTCAATAACTTCCTTGATCACAATTAATGCAAATCTACCACTTTTAATGTACAATTTACTTATTTTTTATGTTTAATTTATATAAATTTTAGGTACACTGACATTCGTAAAAAGTTGGGTTAGAATTCTTCAGCGAATTACTTGAACTACTGTCATGGTCGAAGGAACTACTGGCCCCCCAACCACTTCGATCTTAAAAAAGATCTGATAATTATTTACCTGTCAAACTTCGTACAAAACCTGTATAAAGAATATTATATAAATTCTGTATGGAGTCTGCTGATCTTCCGTGACGATTTAATAAAAAAATGTATCTTATAAACTTTCTAACATTTTATGTAACCATTGGCTGCACTGCTAAACGTACCGCTATTGGTTCATTTTGGTCACAGTATTTTTTGTGTGTTGAATGGTAAATCAGCTGTGAACGAAATTGCAAATGCAACGTGTCCAGTGAGTTCGGATTTTACAGTTAATTACATGTTCAGTACAAATTTAAATTCTAGTTTGACGTGAAATGGCAAAAGAAGCAGTCGTGGCATTTCTGTATCTAACGTCCATCGTTTTGAGTGCAAATGGGCAGCTTTTGGAGGGCATCTATTGCGGTAAATTGAATTGTTATGATGTCTTGGGTGTTACTAGAGAAGCCAGCAAGAATGAGATCGCGAAGAGTTATAGAAAACTTGCCAAGAAGTACCATCCTGATTTGTATAGGGACATTGAAGAAAAATTACAAGCTGAAGAGCAATTTAAAGTGCTAGCAAATGCTTATGAGATACTTAAAGATGAAGAAGCCAGGAATGATTATGATTACATGTTGGACCATCCTGATGAATACTATGCCAACTATTATAGGTATTATAGGAGAAAGGTAGCTCCAAAAGTAGATGTGCGCATAGTTATATTTGTTACCATCTCTGTTATCTCTGTGATTCAGTATTATAGTGCCTGGCAGAGGTATGAGACTGCTATTAAATATTTTGTGTCTCTGCCAAAGTACCGAAATCGAGCTATGGACATTGCCCAACAGAAAGGCATTCTCCAAAATGTTCAAAAGAAATCCAAAGGAAAAAATAAAGCAGAACAAAAAGAGGAAATGGAACTTGTTATAAGGACTATAATTGAGGAAAACATGGATATAAAAGGAGCTTATGCCAAGCCCACAATATATGACATTTTATGGGTTAAGTTGATTCTGTTACCTTTTACCCTTTCCTATTACATTTATTGGTACATCAGGTGGTTTCTGGTGCATACAATTTTGAGGAAGCCTTACACTGAAGAGGAGAAGTTGTATTTAATTAGGAAATATTTAAAAATGGGTGAGCATCAATTTAATGCCTTAGAAGACAGTGAAAAACAGGAATATCTGGATAAGGAGTTATGGATAAGGGAGAATTTTAAAGTGTGGCATAGAGAAAAGGAGGAAGACACAAAGAAACAGCTTGCAGAGAGTTCAAGATATAAACAGTACCGAAGGTACCTCAAGAATCATGGAGTTGGAAGGATGACTTTTGATGATTCATAGCAACATCTTTTTTTAGAAGATTATAATTTATTTATTATTATATAAAATTGTTTTATTACAATAACAATAAAAAAATGTTATTTTTCTAGATGTGTTTGTTCTTAATCATTATAACGTTACCAGACTTTAATTTTTTTTGTTATCTCTTTAACAATTCAATTCAAAGTTCGAGTGTGCTCACATACTCATTTTTCCTTATCAACATATAGAAACGTTAAAGCGTTAACAAATTAGCAAAAATATTTACAAATAATACGAAATTGATTTTTGACGATTTTAAGAGTCGCACCTTTTGTATTTTTGTATAATTCCCTCTCTTGTGGTCAATTTCTAAAATAAGAAAAAGCTTTAATTATTTATTAGCTTTCTTCATGCTTTTGTATTATAAGGCGAATAAAGTTTTAATTGAAATAGAGTGCAGGAATTAATTCAATTATGCACAGTCAGTATAGGCAACCGAATTTTAAAATTTAAAACATAACTAATTAAAATTTGAATGAAAAGTTAGGTTAAAAAACCCACAGAATTTTAGTAAATAACGGGTTGCCTGCCACTGTGTTTAAAAATTCGAAATTACAAATCGAAAAATTAAAAAAAAAACTAATTAAATTAATTCGGAATTGTTACGTCCAACTGCAATAAAAATATTTAAATAGGTGATTCAAATAATCGTATGAATTGTGGAAACATTCAATTAATTATAAAAAATATATACGATAATTCATAGAAGTTTCTAAATATTTAATTTTTGTGTTCTGTTCCAGAAAAACATTTCATGCCAGAAATTGTACTACTTTTCCTAATTCAATTTAGATTTCCCTTTTAGATCCCCCAATTTGGAATATGGATTAATATTATGTTATTGCTTTTTACCTGCCACTGTTCTAAGTTTATTGAAGATATCATTTGTGTATTTACACCCCCATTTTTACGAAATTCGTTCAGTTTTTGGGTGGATATTGGGACTATCACTGGAATACCTTTAGAATCTTAAAATATACCAATTAGTATTTGGAGTGATAATAAAATACTTATTTTTACCAACATCCAAAGAAGCCTTGCCGTCCTTCAATAAAAACGAAAAATAAAACATGTTCTCAACAGTCTTTTCGAAGGAATCACTATCAACTACAAAATCAAAGTAATTAATGGGTGCTTGCATATTTTCCTCATATTCTTTTTTCAGTAAACTTTGAATGACATTAACAGTTTCATTGACATTGTCTTCTTCTTTATCTGTTGTTTTAACCTGTTGCAATTTCTTTTTTTCCAATTTCTCTGGGGCTTGTTTCTTTACAACCTTTTTTGGTTTAGGTTCAGGTATTACATTTGGTTCAAAGGTACCATATAGAAAGCAAACTTGAGGCAGTTGAGGAATTAAGTTGTTTGCAATTCTTGATAGTTTAAATAAGTTCTCTGGTTCAAAAACACCATCATTTTTTAAATTATTAATCTACAATTTATTTTACATTAGTCAAAGTTTTTGGATGAATAATATACTGTCATTACTAATTTTGAAGAAAATTCTGCATGGTGGTATGTTAATTCGTGTATATCAACGGCCTTCACACACTTTACTAGGTAGTCACTAGCAGATGACAGTACCATGGAGTCCAACATTGTTTCATCTGCATTTCTCACTTCTGTAGCTTTTGAATTTTCATTCTCCAACAAATTCACCTCTTTTAGAATAAAACCTAATTCTAAAGCTGCTTTAATACCCTTATCATCACTTTCCTCTGGAATTTGATTATTTAAAATTCATTAATGATTTAACTTATAAGGTGTGTACTAACGTAAATCATCAAGTCTATTTAACAGTTGCTTGTAAGATTTTTTTCGTTGGTCAAGGGGTGATGATTCGGCTCCTGATGTTGAAGGACCACTGTCCTCTTCCATTTTAACGTGTGATGTTTGTAAAATTTAAAAATAAATAAGTTTGTAAAAAAACAAAACAACTTAAAAGTTTATAGGTTATACTTTGTATATCCTCGTGGTGGTTACATAGCAACCGCATGTAAACGTCAAAGTGACAAGTTATTAATTCGTTTGCGGTTTATTAACAATAAATTGTATTAATTATTATGCTATTAATGTAAATATTAATTATATGTTACTATTTTTTGTGTAAATTTGTTTTATAAATAATTATAAAAAGTAGCGCATTACGTAGCCAGCAGATTATGTTTTTGCTGAAGAAAGTTTGCATTTGACATTTCGAGTCAATTAATTCAACAAAAACATTTCAACTATGCTTTGTGAATTGTGGTCACATACAAATTGCTGTTTTGCATATGTTTATCATTTAATTTTGCCCGTTTCGGTAATTATGAGGATAGTTTGATACAAAACTAGTTATTCCGACTTGGTTATTCGCTATTAGTGAATCGTCTTGAGAAACTGACGACACCATGTGTGACAATCGGACGCCTTTCACCTATTTTCGCTTCTAGGGAAAAGGTGTGACCCGTATTTTAAAGTCAATTTCGGTTAATAGAATGTGCATTACTGCAATTCCTTCAAATTAAAAGTGTTTTACTTGTGATACATACATAAATAAAATATGTTAACCTTAAAATGCGTTCGACATCAATAAGTTTTTAAACAATTTCTTAACTCTAAGAATAATGTGGAATGTGTTGTTATTGGTATGCAGTAGTGTAGTAATTCTGATTGCTGTTGGTTTGTGTTTGTGTGGGAGAAGGAAAACTCAGAAGTAAGTGATAACAAAAATTGTTTTTGTACCTACTGTGACTCACAGCTACCACTGTTCTGTATTTTTATTTTTCATTTTGTTTAATAGAAATGATTGGCTAGGGCTTGATGGCATGGTAACGCAAAAGAATCCTGATGAGAATGTTAATCACTTGCCTTCTGCAAATGCACAGTGTGCCCCTGATGGTACTACCTCTATTGCTGCCAGTGATGCAAATGAAAGAAGGTTTTGTTTTCCTTTTTCATGTTTTTGTATGCTTAATTTCATAAGCTTTCGTTGTTTTTGTTAAAACAGTTTTTGGTTTTTGTTTTCCTTCCAATAAATTGTCATACACTCTAAAATCCTCATATTTCTTAATTTTTGCTTTATTTATTTATTAATATATAAATGGCTATTTTATTGCAAATGCATTATCTGTTAATTTAAGTAGGTATTTTTTTATTCAGTTAGTCAGGCATTGTTATAGACAGAAAGATAATTTATTAACAAGCAATAGGTGCAGTTTTTTCTTATTTGGATTGTCATACATCCAGGCTTATCAACACCTGTTAATAAGTGTTCCACGATTTCATTCTTTATTTAATATGGAGTGTTAAACTTATTAAAAATAAGTGTGCTTATCATTCCCATTACAGTGTTATTATTTTTCCAATTATATGTAGAATGACATTGATTCCTTAAAAACCGATATCTATTTTCATATCCTAATTAGATTAATATATTAGTTAATCATGTTTGTCATTTGTGAAATCCCATTAAATTAAAATTTCCTTGATGACTAACTGTATTAAAATATGGAGATACGAATTACGTAAATTGTACTTAATGAAAGCAATTATGGCATGCTAATTAACTTAAGTTTCTCTAATTAATATGAACCATCTGGTATAGGAAAGACCTTTAAAAATTATACATTTTCATTATCAGATCCCAAGTGGGGAACAACCCCCGGAGAAGTCTTCCTGACATTCCATTAGAGGGTGTACGAGATGTGGATGGGGTTGCTTACGAGCCTAGTGGTGATAACTTTTCCGAATTATATGCCACGGTAGAACCATATCAAAATGGAGGTAACTATAATAAACCTCCTCAGTTATAGATCTAATTTCATTTAATTTCCATTTCTTCCAGCTAAAGCACATATGTTATCTAACAGTGCACCTTCTCGCCCTAGTATTTCGCAGCATAGTTCAATAAGCCAAGCTGACGAAACCCTTTCGCCCTATGCAAGGGTCAGGGAGCATCCTTACGATAAGTTGCGTAAAGCTGAGCACCCCTATGCAAGTGTCAAGTCTGCCAGTCAAGAACATGAAGATCTCAATAGTTCTGGTGAAGCGACACCACGTACAAGTCTCCTTAGATGCGAAAATGGGCAGAATATGGCGGAACCTGTGGCACCCCCGAGGTCACGAAGGTCGTCCTCGCACAACTCAACGTGTGCCGACATCCCTGCGGCCTCAGCTGTGGCCGGGGGGATCCCCGCAAACCAAGAACTACCTTACATGACTCCTCCTATTGCTCAAACCAACTTTAGTGGAGATTCACAAGATTCATCAAGTAATAAAAATGGCTTTCGTTTTCCAAATGGGAATAACGTTGTTTTTTCTCGTTTTTAGAGGGATATACCAGTATAACAGTGAGGGAACCCCTAGCAAACATTAGGGCACAAACAAAGGAGCAACCAAAAATGTCTATCGAAAGAGACCCACATTATTCCACTGTGTCAGACGATTCTGGTGAATAAAGATTAGTTATTCATGTTCGATTGTTTATAAGAAGGTTACATTTTGTTCCAGATGAAATGTACACCACTATCCAGGACCCAAACAACCCCCTTTATACGAGTGGTAGCGAAACCTATGCTCAAATCCAGCCCCTTCAAATAACTGTGGCAGCAGAGGTGAACGCTGTGCCTCAAAGTAGTGTTTCACCTTCAGGCAGTTTAGATCCTAACTACGAACTTGCCCCTCAACCTCCCAGCGTTGACAGCCTCAAACACGTCACCCAAAGTCACTCTAGACAAGGTAGATTGTAAATAGTAAAATAATATTCTTAAAACCCATCATAATCTTGTTGTAGCTTCCAATTCGAGTTCTGTGGGTGTTCTGGGTTCTCCAAAGCCAGAAAAACGCCAAGCAAACTCCCCCTTGCCAGCACCGCCCCCGGGAAACCTCGACGACATGTACGCGAAAGTTCACAAGGGCAACAAGAACAAAAACAGGCCTGAAAATAGCACAGACAGCAGTAGTCCGAATAATGAGGGTTCGAGGAGGTCGTCAGGAGCGTCTTCGCGTGCCAGTTTCGAGAACGTTGCCAGTCATCATCATCGAGCTAGTGTTAGGTCTTCCCAAAGTGACAATCATGTCACTGAAGAGAAAGAAATCGAAGAACACGATTACGAGACCCTTAAGAAAACGTCATATATTCCCAGAGAGAACAATAAGGAGTGGTCCAAATCCAGACAAAGCGATCCTTTTCAACCTGGCTACGACACCATCAATAGTCCTCCAAGTTTAGTCGAATCAGATCCGGGATATGAGGTTGTTAAGTCTGAAAGGGGTCCTAGAGCTGGTAGTTCTTCGAGTGAACAAAACTGGGTAAGTTGGTAAATTGATTTTGAATTTCGTAATTACAATCGGTTTGTTATTAGTTGCCCAATCCTTCTGGGAACGGCATTTACGTGAAACGACCCCTTGCATCGAGTGCTAACGCCCTCATGGACGGCTATTCAGTGGTGAACAAAAAGAAAAGCTCGCCTTCGAACGCAAGCAGCAGCTTTGGAAGTGACACGCCTCGAGACATCAGCACCACTGAAGAACCAAACTACGAGAGTATGCCGAGTGAATCGTTTTCGGAACACAATTATGCTGTTTTAAAGTCGGGTGGCAGTGACACTGACCCTAATTACGAATCCGTGAATCACAACGACCCAAATTACGAGAGTGTTAAATATTTGGATGTGGGAATACTGGACGAGCCGCCCTACGAACGGTTGCATGATGATGATTCAAGCAGGACTGATAGTAGGGAAGTGCCAGGGTATGAGAGGGTGGGAAATAGTTTGAACTCGAAGGGAAGTGACAATGAACAGGGTGATATGCCGGATTATGAAACGGTGCCCCAGAAACGGACTAATAATGGTGTTAATAATGGAATAGAAAAGGCAGTTGGATTGGTTGGTGGCGGTGATGAAGAATTGGTGGTACAAGTGTGAATGTTCTATTTTAGTTTTAATTTTTTATTATGTGGTGCTACTAAATAATAATATAATTAAATGAATGACTAATATTTTATACGGTCAAGTTCTAAAGTAGCTCTTACTACAATATTTATTAAGATGTAAATAAAATTATTTATTATTTTAATAAATACGAGATTTTTTCCAATTAAATGACAAATGAAATCTAACTATTACTAATTCTACCCATAAATATATTTTTTCCAGTTAGTGTTAAAAAATATTCATATGGCAATAACTTTGGGTGGACGGAGATATTGAACTGCAGTTTTAACGTTTTTTTTTGCACAGTCCTTTGGTTTTCAATTTTGTTTAAATATTGGAGGAAAAATTAGTGTAATATGACGAGAAAAATGAAACACCTTTTTTACATTTAATATTTCTATATTTCACAATTTAAATATATCTATAATAATCACATATATATATATATATATATTAATATATATATATAAATTTTTATATATTATATTTTATACTTTTTGTGTGTGTCTTATGGAGAAATTTTGTCTTTTATTAATTTAAATGAATAACTCTTGACATTGCACCCCCCATTTATTATTTTTATCGCGTAAAAGGGGTAAATGTTTATATAAGGAAGGGGATGCAAGGGAGTGCAAGTCGAGCAGCCTTCGGACAAAAAGTCCACAATTTCTCCATACAAAACAGGCTGATCATCAACCTAACAATAATTATTTATTACATATTTGGAAAAAATAATAAATTATACAGTACATCAATTAAATTTTTGTTTGATGTTTGTTTGGTTGTATGTATGTAATAAGATATTAATTAGCTGCTAACTCTTTGGGGGATAATTTGGGGTGTCGAATCTGTTTGTAAATCGGCTGACATACAGTTTCTCCCACAGGTTATGTCCCAGACTACTATCTGTAGGAAACTGAGCCCTTTGTATCCCAGCCAATTTGCAACATGTTAGGGTTCGCTTTCTGGATAACAAGTCCTAACATTCCATCTTATTAACCGCGTTCCGCCATGGGCGGACTATTCGGGGGATGAAAAGGATAGACTATAGAGAGATGTCTATTTTCATTCTATCGTTCTGACAATATATTACGTAAAGTAATGTGACCGATCATTCCTGGAAATTATTCCGGATTTTCCTACGTCTTTTAGAGCCGAAACTTTTCATGACCAATTTTTCAATCATTCGAAAATCGATAATAGTTATTAGCACAACTCAATCGTCTCGATAGGGACCATACATTTTTCTTTTTTGAGTCCAGAGGTCATTTACAGAGTATTGATCGGTCAATTGGACAAATCCGTGTAATCATCATAATTATTAATGTAAGTAATTTAATTATTATCATTTAATATTGGCAACGCAATCGTAGATATTTAATAACTATTATTTTTATTTTATGTATACGTGTTACGTTTCTTTTTTCTTGGCGGGAAATAACTTATTATATCTATTTATGTAGTATGTATATAATAATTATTATTATAAAGTCTAATAATGAAAAAAATTGGTAAAATATCGTACTAGTTATGTATGATTTCGTAAATATCATTGCACCACAAAAGGGTGAATGGCGGCGATGAGGTTACGATGATTTTGTGTGTGTTGCGTGCGTTTTTTAAAATGTTGTATTTTCTGGATCGGTGGGTGAAACGTCACTTTCGTTGAGTGCCAAAGGCGCCAGATGCGAACATGGTGATACCAACATGGTCGGTTCTGTATTGCGACGTTTCATTTTGCCCTTCATCTTCTTTAGCATGGTGGCCTGAGAAGAGGGGGGTTTTTTGATCGACCGAAATATACACATCGACAAAAAAGGATAAGTAGTAGATAGTAGAAATAGTGATAAAAATATTTCATATATATATACGTATGCAGAAGAAAAACCAGGCAATTATGTATAATAGATATAACAATATGTTCGTAAAAAAATATGGACATGCATTTCTGTTTGGTACTTTTTTTCTGTTTTTTGTTTTCTGTTGCTTGCTTGCTTTTGTTTTTCTTTGTTGGGTAGTTGTTGAATGAAACAAAATAAATGCGACTGATCGTGAATCGTATCGATTGTTTTGATTGTTAATGTAAATATTGTTTGTGATTTCTTTAGTCGTCTGTGCTCTTGCCCCCCTCCCCATTAGCTGGCAGAATACTGGGTTCGGTGGGCCGCCGCTTGAATTTATTTTTCTTCAACATGGTAGCCTATACACACCAATTATGTGTATTACTCTTTTGGAACACACAGTATATATTAGAGACACTTTGGAGATTCTATATACAGAGAAAAAACAATTGTGGCTAGAATTTAAAAATATGACAGAAAAAACAATTCCCCAGAACCAGCAATCAATTGTTATTAGTTATTGATTTATTTACCGTGTATAAAGAATCTGCCTTAGTGGTAAAACCAAATAATACAGCAATTTGTCAGAAAATGTCTTCGATTATTTATCACATTTAGGTTTAATTATTTGTCGAACAGAAAATAGTAAAAAAACATTTTCTTACAATTGTTATTTACTTTTATTATTCCATTTAACAACACACCAAAAATGCCAGTAGTCTGTAGCAGTTAATTGGTAATAAGATTAATATTAATTGATTTGATGCCAAACTAAATATTTTAGTGTCAATTAGTAACAGTGGTGGTGGTAGGGGACGGGGTTGTATTGTCAATAAGCAACTTTAGGACCAGTGTACAAAGAATTATCCAATACACTCTTCCTAGAGTTTGTACACGAAGCATAGCGCAGCATCGTGTGGGGGTGATAAAGCTTGTTTTTGTGTTATAAACATTTCAAAAAATTCCTTTCGTTATTAAACACGATTTTGCGTTTTATTTTATTAGTTGACACACAAAACAATGTTCAGTCAGCAATTAATATAGTAAGGGAAGGGGGTCAAAAACTACACAAATGTGTACATATATGTGACTGTGTACCTATTACTGAAGTTCGAATTAGTGTTAGTTTATGATAGAGAGCATGCAACGAACACAAATAAACGACCTACAAACAATATAAGTACGGAAGGTGCACATAAATGGAAACAAATACCAATAGGGTTAATCATTAATAATTCGTTTACCTTTAGAGCAGATTTTAAAACGACCACGTCGCAGGGACTTTGAACCCACGGTTCTCCATCCACTTGTACGGGAATATCAGAATGCAAGTGAATTTTTATATGACCTCCCTATGTACAAAACAAAATCAATAACTGCAAAACAATCAATAGAAGTAAATTTCGCACCTGAGCTATCCTCATGGCTGACCTCAAGCCGGATTGTATTTGACCCAGATGAACCACCCCAGTGACTCCCACAACTTCCAACATTCCGTCCCAATGGTTCGGTTTACAAAATTGATCTTCCTTCTCGGGTCCCCAAGGATTCGCTCCGGAACCCCAACTAAAACATCCCATTCATCATTGAACGAAAAAAAATACCACCCGGAATATTTTTCAAGCTCGAAAGTAAGTACCTCAGTATGTTTAGAATTATAATCCCTTCGACCTGGGGAAGTTCCACGTGTTTACCATCGACTTCCAGTCGAACCTCCTTGTGTAAATCCTTGCACATTTTGGGTCCCACCATTTTCCGAAGTCCCATTTTAACGTAGACGCTTTTGTTATGTAAACGACTGTTGAACTTGTTCGGATTCTCTTCGCGAGCGTTGTGGAAATCTAAGCAGAGATCCGCGTCTATCCCGATCCCGAAATAGTTGTTCATTACGAAAATTTGGGAGTTATCCTCGTTGGCTGAAGCCCCAACCACTACACGAGAAACAGGAAAAGGCCCAGTTAAGGGAGCTACTGTCACACTTACACCCTTCTCATTTTTATCTACTTATTATTTTTCTTTCTAAAGCATTTTAAGTTCAGCTTTAATTTATTCCATTAACTACATTATAACTTTAGTCGTATTTAATTAACTGTAATAATCATGTATTATAAATGATTTTTAATTTAAATTGTTAGGTATTTATTCTTTTGTCGTTATATGGTTATTCTTAATGGCAAAAATAAACCAAAAAGATAATTGTTAACGTTCTTTGTGGATTACCACATTTTTTTAAACGAGTATTATTTATATATAAAATTAATTTTAAAAAATAGATGCATTTAAGGATTATTAACTTAAAAATCAATCAGTAAACTCAAAAATTTACTGCTCAATATTATGTTGTTTTGCCGTAAACTTTCTATGTATAAAGCGAAGTTGTAAGCAACACGAAATCATAAATCGAAATTAAATAATTAAACAGCATGCAACACTCTTTTGTGTAGGTACTATTTTGTGGTGAACTGTTATAATAAAAAGATTTTCAAAAATGTTGTGATGGCATCGAGAAATAACACATTGAAGCAAATAACAACATAATTATGTATTTATGCAATGGTGATATTTTTTTCCCTTAAAAAAATCAATGATTTTTTTGTATATTTTTTATGCGAAGACAAAATAAAAATCAGTTAAAAGATCATTAAAAATCACGTCCCAATTTGAAAGAGGAAGAATAAAAAAATAGCTAGATCTACAAATCACTTTTTGTGAAATTCCCATAGAAGTGCATAAAAGAAAACGTTTGTGCAAAATGTTGCACCTAAACAAATGAAGTAAAGGAACACAAGATGTTTATTGAAACAAAAGCAAACTGGTGAATATTCATTTGTTTGTCTTCAATTCAATTGTTTCTTTTTGTTTTTCTACCAGAACGACAAACAATAATAACTTTAGCGACATTGAAAAGACCAAATTTCTTAAATGATAAATAAATAATAAATCGATAAATATTGAGGAGGCGGTTTACAGCAAAACAACATGGAAAACACACACTGGATTGACCTGTTTTTTTAATTTGCTCATTGGTAAGTTTCAGTTTGGACAGTTTTTGCCTCTTCTTACCAGAGGAGTTGACCTGTTTGTTGGTATCGTCTGCCTTATCCTCGGGATGAAAAACAACAGTCCAACGGTCTAGCCTGATCTCCTCGGCATCAATAACATCCCTCAAAAGATTCAACGGATCTTCCCCTCCCGTATATCCCGGACCCCAACGCAAAACTCTCGCCAAATCATTCCCTGAAATTATTACCTCAACACTACAAACAACAAAACGAAACGGCACAACCAAAATGCAAATTTTCAACTCAGTGGCGGCTTGAAATTTTCCAATTTTCAATCCCAGTATTATTAAAATTTAAAAGCCTTTGAGTAGCCTTATTGACCTGTCGCCACTGAATATTTAAATACTATAAGTACCTGTTCCCAATGGTACGATGGCACAAGCCGGGGATGAACATTGCGAATCTTGCCCGACGTTGTCAAGACATTGTAGCACCCACCCTATGGTACCGTCTCCCCCGCAGACCAATATTTTGTAATTTTGGATGTTCCTGAACACGTAAAGACCAGGTAGTGGACCACCGTTGTCCAAATCGAATACCTGATAAGGATTAAGCAGTTTTCGAAAACTTGAGATCAATTCTAACCCCTGTTGCCCACCCGATTTGACATTGACGAACACGAGGAGGGGTTGAACACCCTGTGGTATCATTGACGGTTCCAAATTTGGCAAAAGCATTACTGGAAAAATATTTTTTTTTCGTAAGTAATTAGACCTGGTATTTAGCGAGGTAGTTTTTATTACCGAGAAGATGTTTGTCTTCATATCTAGATTCACGTAGGGTGTAGAAAGCTCGAACAGCTTTTTCGGACTCTTCGTAGGTGATTACCATCGAACCATACTCGTAGTAAATTGGACCGATTTTCGAAAATTTATTCTCTGCAAGCGCCAAAAATAGAATAAATGTCACAAACACAATACAAAATGTACCCTTGCCCAAATAGTCGGTTAAGATGTTTTCGTAATTACGCTCATTGAGATTAGGGGGCAAATTGCCAACAAAAAGTGCCACGTTAGGCCCATGTGGGTCCTCCTTCAATTGCAAATAAAATCGCATAAGTTCCATCTGCCTGATGCTGTCCCTGCCCAATTGTTTTACTATTTCCCACGGTCTCTCGTGATATGAGAGCACTCTTTCCGTTACTAAAACAATAACACGTCATCATGTTTTTGTTATTCCGACGGTGCGATTTTGTTTATTTACCTCCCCTGTCCAGCAAGATTTCGCTGCAACGAAAATCTTCCGGTTTGTAAGTGTTCAAGTTGAAAAGCTGAATGGCTTCGCTAATAATATTTTCCACGGTAGTGTTGGAATCCACAGGCACGGTGCAGAATGCCTGGGATACCTGCAACTTACCGGGATACACGCGAACTTCGCCCTTGTCGTTGTCGCGATCCCTAAAATAAAAAACAAACAAAACTTGTTGTAGTTTTTTGTTTTGCGGTGTATTCTTTTTTGATTGCTAATACTCATTTGTTTGTTACGATTCTCTTGTTTTTATTAATGAAACTCACTGAAATCTAAGGAATACTGCGGGTCGTTTTCCTTCTTTACGATGCAAGTTGTGTATGGGATTGGGATCATGAAGACGGGCCTCGTCTGGCGAATACAGATCCGATAAATAAAATGTGCTTGGATCTTTCGTGATGTGGTGAGCCCTTAGCGCCAGTGTGAGAATGTGTTTGACCGATGCCGTTCTTGGTACAACTATTGTCCGAAATATGCGACGCCTCAAAGATGTATTACCATCGTAAACCTTAATCACTTCTAATAAAATCAGACAACGAAATTATCATCCTTTACTTTACTGTCAAACCCCAGAAATGTTTACCTTCTTCCCTATCATCCCTGTCCGAAGCCCTGATCTTCTCGGGTCTTTCCTTAGATGGTGGACATTCCTCCTCCTTGTATCGCCCCGTATCGCCGCTACTGAACTCCTCGGAAATACTCCGAGCTACAAAAAAACAGATCGCCCATTGAAGAACACGACGAAAAAACGATCGAAACATAACGAACGAAATAATGATTCGTGAACCTCTCATCCTGTACTCTGTTGCTGTTATTCGATTTTGTTGCGAATTTTCAAGCGGATTTACGAATAAAAAAAGAAGCCAAAACAAAGAGCAGAACGAAAACAAAAATAATACGTGTTTTGTTTTGATAAAATAAGCAAAATTATTGTATCTTTGAGGAATTATTAGCAAAAGTAATGTGGAAGGGGGTACGATAAAGAAAAAGAAGGGTGATGGGTGGGGGGCAACGAAACCATACATAAAACAAAAGTACCTCGAACGTAATGGGGAGGCGGGGGTTGACAACTGCCTCTACAGCTGCCAGACAAAACAAATGAAAGGTGCTTCAGAACAGCTGAAAGTGCGCTCCGATTATTACGACCGTTCTTGTAGACTGCAAAATCATTCCCTTGTTATCTTAAAATAAAAATTAAAAAATAAAATTGTAGAAGCACATAAAAACCATAACGGCAAAGAAAAGGGGTCAGCACGCACGTCAAAAGAAATAAACAAAAAAATCACGACATCTACAGAAACAAAAGAACGATGAAAAAAGAATAACATCAGACAACATACAGTTATGATTGTTATGTGTACAATAATAAAATATAATATTTATTGTTGTGCTGGTTGTAGGCAGGTACTGCCGAAAAAAATCACCCAAGAATCCATTTTTGGTGTTTTTTCTTTAATACACTACTACAACGACAAGATCAATTCCACCAGAACAGTGGTAAGGGTGGGGGTGGTTGGTTGTAGTGGTGGTGGATGGGAATGATACGATAATGCGACACAGAGAGGTATATAACAATATCAAGTCAACACTTACGGCAAAAATACTCACGAGACAAAGTATCTTTTCGCCTAATTTGAACACCTATAATGGCCTCCATAGGAACTTCGGTTCTTGGAATGCTAACTGCATGAGGAGGAAGGTAAATCGGTTCCAAAATTCCAAAAGTACATTCCGGCGATACGTGGCTCAAACAAGCCGCATGACACTGTAAACACATCTCTCAATTTCAAACGGGAAGAAAAAAAGGAAAACAGTTAAATAAGTTGAAAAAATTGAACGTACAGAAAATAGAGAGCATATAGGCATAAAGGTATAGAACGGTTTAAAGAGCTCCAGGACGCTCTCCGTACATAATATCATACATTTATAACTATCCTTTTATCTCACATAAGGACGCAATTAACTTCCCTTTGTGAAGTACGTTTCAAAGGGATTTGAAACTGGTTTTCCTGCACTTCTGCCTTGCAAAATAAACCGGAATATTTGACGTCTAGAGAGTTTCTTTTAATTTTTTTTGTTTTTCTTTTAAAAATTTCAATGTATAAACGATAAAAAAATGTTTATTGATCAGAAATAACCGAAATTTTCCTGAAAAGAAAACAAAGAACACGAGAATAGATGCAACCAAAAATACACTGAAAAATAAAAGAAAGAAACAACCGAAAGTTTAAAAAACAACAAATGAAGATAAAGAACACGAGAACAGAAACAACCGAAAAACAAAGCAAAACAACGAAAGTTTGGAAAACAAAAGACATTGTGAAACAAGCCAACAAATCCTTTTATCAAACAACAGTTTGACTTACTGTAAGTCCACACCATTGACAACGAAATCCAAAAAGACACTCAGTTGTCCAGCAAGTCTTCTTGCACATTGCGCACTTAGAATTGTTGGGGAGGTTTCCCTCTCGCCAGTGGTGTACGTGTCGGACATTCACGAGCTGTTTACCGGGCAAATAAGTGGCGTTCTCTTTACATTCGGCTATGGCAAAATCCTGGCACTCACAATGTACAAAATAATCACAAACTACAACAAGAAAAAACAAACACCTATCACCTGAAACTATTTATTTATTGTATTGTTTCTCTCTTACTTTCGCAATGAATCGATAAACTGTCGTCTAATCTTTTTCTGCAAACGTTACAAAATTTTCTTTTGTGATGGAACGGTTCGGACCAACAGTGGGCTACCGGATTCTTTAAACAGAAAACACAAAAACAATGGAGAAACACCATTGTGACCCAAGGAAAACGACCATCAATACTTACTTTTATAAGTCCTGCTGCTATACTGGAACATGGTGACACCACAGATTTGAGACATCGGTCGTGTACCACGAAATTGCACACTACAAAATACAAACAAGTCAATATGGACCAAATCATGTACGTAAAGTGGATGTCATCTTCACCGACATAAATATGTAGGCATATTTATCTTCCCAATTAGAATGCGAATGAGAAGGGGTTGTAGGGTCGTCTAGCGCAGCAACAACACAATTGCAAAGGTTAATTGGGCCGAAAACAACAAAAAAAGAATGAAACATTTCTTATATTGTATGTACACAATACAAAGTAAAAATATGCCGTCGTTTCTTCAAGAACTTAGCCATTAACAAGTTCTTTTTTAGCCAGGTGGGCGTTAGAAGTGTTTCAGGTGGACATGTAACAACACAATTGTCAAGTATACTTCAGTCAGATAAAGTAACACGTGTGTAACGACAAAAGAGTGTGTTGCAGAAAATAACAAAGAAATTTATTCAGTTGTTTACTGGAAAAGAAAAATAACTGCTTAGGATTTACCATTGCGATTGTCAATTTGGTTTGTTTAAAACGAAGTCAATTCATTTATTCGCTTTCAATTGAGTTTATCATTGGTTGGTTTAATTAAATTTTGAAATTCCCAGACGGATATTTCGATGCTTTGCATGTATTTGTAGACAGTGGGAAATTGAATATAGTTTCAGTGCCTATATACATATCTAGTTTGACCTTTTACAATTCCAAAAATACACACCTGCCCGTAACTAAAGTCTAGAATAGTGCAAATTTAGTTCCACAACACCACAAATACATAGGTATCCCATAATGTAATACAAGAGTACAGAGGTTTATTTTAATATATATGTGTGTACACATACGAATTAGAATGCTTTTGGCAAGACAACTATAAAATATGTGTTTATGAGCTCGTAAAATTATATCAGTCCATACGAGCGATTACAGACGAAATTTTGCAAATAAACACTTCGTCCAGTGTATTTATTATTATTGTCCACTAGTTGAACGCATCCAACCTTTTAAAGCCTTAACTTGATGCACTTCGTTAGAAAATTAATTCGAATTGCAACGTTCTGTCTGTGACACGTTTCCAATTGGATCGACAGAATAATATGTTTAAATAGTTCTGAATTCAGCTTATGTAGAAACAAGCAATAAATTGAATTCAACTGTTTAACAAAAAGGAAAGGAAACAAAATGACGATCAAACAACTGAATATAGAAACAGATTCGACATTATCGAGTTTTTAGACAGAAACAAGAGAAGTTATAGTTTGACAAAAGAAGATTTTTGTTGTTAATTTTGTTATAATAACTGGCGACATTTAACACAATGATACACTCCCTGGGACCATAAACATGAACTTATCGATTTTTGCACATGCAAGTTGAAGGACTGGTCGTCCATCTAATCAATTTGAAGTCGTAAACATTCAATTTGTTCCCGGAAATAAGTCGGGCATAATAGACCTATGTAGGTATAATACGTATTGTGACAGCAAACCGATCAATGTCACATTTCAATTAAAACTTCAGTTAACTACCCTGTACAATACTTATCAATACAAGAAAGCTAACATCTGTTTGGGCAATTTTTTCAAATGGAGGTCGTTAAAGAACCTCAAAATGAAGACGTTACTACGTGTTTCCGATCTTAAAAACACTATAAATAAACAATATTTTCTGTTTCAGTACGAATGAAACGAAGGTTACTATGGTGCTTAGTTAATGTTGGACTTTTGAATGGTTTAAAAATAACATTTGAAGCTATTATTGTGACTTACTATCGTATCGTTAGACTTTACAGTAGACTGTAGTCTAGTCGTCTGGATCCATCAAATTAAAGTAGATACCAATAAAGGCACCTAATAAAAAAAAAAAAATATTCTTCATTCTTCTTTTTATAAGTATCTCATCGATTTTGTTTCTTCGTTCTTTTTTACAGCTGCCTCTTGTTTCTTCTTTTTCCTACATTTTGCATTTGTTCGGTGTTTTAAGTTTCTACCGCGTATGCGGTACCTACACGCATGCATATATTTAAATATAGGATAGTGTTTCGGTAATAGGTGTATAGGGAATCTATTCTAAGAAGACGGTTCTGTCATTGCTCAACAGCCTTTTCCAAGAATAAAACGTTTGTACGATATTTTAGTTATGAGAAATACCAGATGCTATTAATTGCCTTTAAAATCGTGGTGCCTGCGTAACGTTATAAACATGACACAGTTGTACAAACCGCACAGTCACTGGTGTGTTTCCATCTCTTCTTCTATTTTTTATTTACCCCATTCACAATAAAATTCATTTCGTTTGTTTTCCTCTTTAGAGTCAATTCGTTTGTTTGCCATAAAATTACTTCATTTGTTTTTATTGTTTTGGATTCGTTTGTCCTCTTTTCTTGGGCAGAAAACAATAGAAAGAGCGACGAAAATTTTTACACGATTAATTAATCACTTAAGTGGTTGAAATTAAACGATAGGGAATTGAATTAACGAAAATATGTAGCGAGCCATGCCACGTTTATTACATTTTAATCGATCAATTTAAACATACATATTTGTACGTGTGTGTATATTAAATTGACTATCAAAACTTACTGTTTAGTTAGTTATTATAACAATAGTCCACCTGTCTGTGCTATTTTCCTTGGGCATTACTTAATAAATTTGTATTTGATTACAGTTTGAGGGCTTTTGATGATATTAACATAATAAAACGAAAAATTCAACATTTATTTACTCAACTTGTGTACTGCCACACAAAAATTTTACCCTTTGCAATTATTCGAGCAGCTAGACTCCACCCACAACATCGACTTTATCACAGGAATCATGTATATGTATATATACTTTTATATATATATTATATCTATATATATATATCGAAAAAAACTGTAGACTAATGAGTGACACAAGTAACGCTACGATCAATTGTTTTAATTTTATATCGACGCTTTTTTATTTAAGGGGTGTTTTTTTATTTTAATCTCGAAAAATCTGAGAAAATATTACAACAATAAGTATGTAAAACAACTGAATTCAGAAACTCCATTTTCTCTTTTATTTGTATCTTTGTGTGTTCGTTTTGTTTCATTTGTCTAATTAATAAATTATCAGTTATGATCGAAATGTGCTATTTTCGTGTCTGTCTGTCAAGATATTTTCTGTGGGATGCATAGCACATCGGATCACATATGGATTTTATGCATATCCACATAATACGTGTGTAAAAATGATGGTATGTGTGATATTAGTGTTTTCTTTTTGGTACCTTCGCAAATGAAGCCCTGCTGGATGAGACCCCACAACATGTCGCCACAGTGGTGGCAATAGGTGGGCTTATGGAACGTTTTTTTGCCAAACGAGTGCCCGTGAGCGGTGGTCGGGTCGTTGGTCGGTCCCGCAACCGACGCCATTGCCGACCCCGTTCACGCCGAATTTTCACCGCGAAAAAACGGCGCTGCTCCGCACCGAACGCAGCAGCTGCGACATAATAATAATATAACACGACGAACAATAACGCAACGACATCGTTGCTCCAATTATCACCACCCTCTTCTTCTCGCGAGCACAAACGAAAAACATTAATAACAACAACAGCAACAATAGAAACAATTGCCGTCGTCGTAATTCTTTCTTTTTTTTTTCTTTCTTTCCTCTCGTTTCTTTTCTATTACTTTTTCAACTGTTACGCAGTCGTTTGTTGCTACGTACGATGACACAATAAAACAAAAGAAATATATAGATAACTAACAAAAAACGACCAAACTTCTGTCTGTCTATTGTTTATGATTATGTGATTTCGGCAGATCCGCCGTCCGCAGACATGATTGCGTCTACCGCGCCACCACCACCAGTCCGTCCCGACGCCTGGTCGTCGCGGCGGTCACCCCATGCCCGTCACGCATTACCTCGCCGCGCTCTTGTATTTTTGGTGCTGTTACAAAACAGTCCTCGACTTCTTCGTTCACGGCCTACTTCTCGACGATGTCTTCGAGGCACACGCACGCACACACACAGTCACGGAGCGAACGCTCTCTCACACAGGCCGCAGCAGCCGTCGACTGATACAATGGTCCTGCGCAAGCGTCGGGGCGCCTATTGGCGTCGCGACGCCCAAAGCGCGGGCGCCGAAACATCGGTCGCAAAATTCTACGTCAATCGCAAACACGCGCGCCCGCCTCGTTGCCAACTTTCCGATAAAATAACGAAATATAAATCAGAAAAAAACATCCGACAATGTTGCCAATTCATACCAAAATTGTTTTTGGAAATTATGGCAATAATAATTAGGGCTAGTAAAGACGATATCAAATATTTGCAGATATAAGTACCTAGGGCATATACAGGGTGATCATCCAAATATTTTATTGCTTGTAGATATTTCAGTGACGTCATGTCGGTATTGAACTTACATGTTGATGTTTTGCAAATTTCCAGGAAATAAAACAGTAAATTTTTTAGATGAAAAACAATGTTCGTTTTGTTAAATTTGTTTTTTAATTCATTGACGTTGAAAACAACGGCTTGTCGAAAAAATAAGAAAGCAATTTGAAGACGATTCGCTGTGAACTCATTTTGTTTGTCTGTTTGCAATGACCCGTGGTAGATATCTGCTTTTTCTTTGTCTTTCCTTTTCAAACGTAGAATGAATGATTTGGTTTTATCGAAGGAAAAACGGTTGGGAAAAGCGGTAAACACAAAAACCCCTCATTGTTTAATGTTTGCAGTAATATTATATTTCTTATCGAAAATACTCGTTACAAGGCAACAATAAATTCAAAAATAATCATGTGAACAGTAACAACATACATAAAAGCTTGAACTGTACTAAACCTACCAAATAGTTGTTTATAAACGTCTTTTTTAAATAGTCTTAGAATTTTTCAATAATACTTTTGTAATTAAATTTATTTTTTAACAGCCCTTTGCCGGTGCTACGCGAAGAAGCACTTTATATTTTAAACATTACATTAGGAATTATTATAAGTACAAGGCCTTTGCAAAAACGACTTTCAATTAACCAAAATTAAAAAAAAAAAAAAACATCTGCCATCTACGATTCCAGCTTTTGCACCCTCCTCGGTGAACACGTGTGATTATTTAATTATAAGTGCAATATAACATTATGTAATAATATAAAAAAGAAGAACGAACAGCACTGGTATATATCCTAACGACAAAATGCACCATTTATTATAAAATTAAATAAAAACTGTTTAAACGAGATGTTACCTCCACATAATATACAGTGTGGACTAAAAAAGTGTAAGGTATTTCGGCCAGGATCGTACCACACATAAAATATGACAGTGCAAATAAAAATAATTGTCGTGATTCATACCCCACACCGGTTTACATCATCATATTAATTATTACAATAAAAATCTAATTGTAAGCCTAGTAACTAAACAAAATAATAAAAATAGGAAAGAGAAATACAATGATGCGATTTTGTTTTGTTACAGTTTCTGCGAGTCTATCCCAACCCGTGGTCTTCAAAGAAGCCCTGAGGTGTTTCCTCCTGCAAAAAGTATATGTACAGTGAGTGAGTGAAAGCTTGGAAAATGGAAATGTTCAATATGAAGGTGGACGGGCCAACTTTACATTATATAAAATACAAAAAGCAACGAAATGTGTGTAGGTAAATATTTGACTGAATGAAATAATATTTGGACATACCTAAAAAGTGCGGCAAAATCCTATTACTAACACCACTAACTAATAACATCCACTTTCATACTGAACGCAGTCCCGAAAGCTTCAAAAAACTCGGGCTTAAAACTATTGTAAAAATATTGCAGGTGATTTTGCTTTGTTCGTCGTCGTTCGCGTGGACAGAAACAAATGAACGACAAAACAAAATCGAAAAGAAGCGTCGAAAAAACAAACGACGAACCCAGTTGATATTGAAATGTTTTCATGTTGGGGAAACAACGAAACAAAATCGAAAATAAGCGTTAAAAAACAAATGGCAAACAGTTGATGTTGAAAAGTTCTTTTATTAGAAGTGGTAATACACATTGAATTTATCGTTAATTGGCTTCAGATTTTCCAGGAATTGTTACGGCCCTAACAACCATACCATTTATCGACAATTGCTTAATTACAGTTTTTACAATATTAAGAAAGCCCTGTTGATTTTTAATTAGTCATGACAATTAAGTAATAATTAGCATAAGTTTCTTACTTTACCGACAGAACTTTCTTAACACAAACATAAAAAATAAGAATTGTAATTTTTAAACACATAAATTTTGAGATCACATTTTTACCCATCTTTACATAGAAATAAGTATAAATTAAATCACATTTCGTTCAAATTATCTCTAAAACTACGATGTGGTGATTTTACTTCATTTTAAAATAATTTGAACTCGCCTTGAATATTTATATTGTACATGTAACTTATTCTAAAATAATAATTATATCATAATTAAAGCTGTACTATAATTAATTTAATAAAACAATGTGGCAACTAATAGCAGGAATCAAATTTTACTTAATAATCTATCACCATCACCCATAGCAAGAAGTACAATAATAATCGGAAGAAACGTTAATCATGTCAGTTTAGTTTCAATACAGAAAACAGAGAAGACAAACGTTATTATTGCTTTGTTTTTAGAAAGTATTATTCTGTTATGTCACAGATACCTTTTTGTTTTGATTCAGAACAGGTAGAAATATTTGACAAACGTTGAAATTGCTTTGTTTCTAGAAAGCAACATTCAATTATTTCACAGTTACAATAACTGGCAAGAAATATAATACAAGTCATTTATAATAAAAATTTCTACTAAAAGACACATTTAGTATAGGCGACAATTATAAAAACTTTCGATGTAAAGATCATGATTAAGCGAAGTAGACTTTTTTTCTAGGCTCTACAAATGCTAGCAGTTTATATAGCAGCAGCTAATTGGCAAATTCTACTCTATTATTTAGAGCTACAGTATGTAGTAGAATAATTTTCTGGCAATATTGTAAATGTAGGTACAATTTTTTAAAAAAGAAATGCTATCTACAAACAATGTTTGCAGTTAACGTATTCTTTTGTTTCTCCTTTCATTTGTTAAAAATATCTATATAAAAAATATAAAATTACATCTACGGGGTGTATACAAAAATTCCCTCGATATAATCACTCAACTCAGTGTGTACGTGGCAAGGAGGTCTCCCTCTATAAGAAGCCAATGTCCTGTAAAGCCTCATCTACTGCTTCGTCCTTTGAAAAATAAATTTTCAGCAAACTACCAATATAAATACCCCGGTATATCATGCAGACCTTTTAATATCATGCACGTTAGTTGTTATTAATAATTATAGTATGTATAATATGTAAAGCGGAAAGCAGGTACACAAAATCTTTTATTTTCGCACGTTAAGGCAGTGAAACTAACGATTTTCGAAACGAAGAAATATATTTATAAAATTTCCAATTAATAGATAATATTATATCGTAAATACAAGAACAAGAAAGTTATTTATTAGGAACTAAACTACTGGCTATATAAGTAAATAGAATTTTGTATTCAATAATACTCATTAAGTACGTAGAAAATAAAAATAAAGTAGGTACATTAAAAAACAGATAAAATTTAAAACAAAATAGAAACAAGACCCTTCAATAACGCTACAACAACAATAGGAAAACTAAACACAGCACGTGTACACATAGGATAGATAGATAGGAAAACAAACGCATGACTAGAGAGAGAGAGAAACAAGAAAATTTCAAAACAGTCGAAGAATACAAAAATAGATAGGTAAATAATGCCTACTTCTTAAAGATATATTCAACAAACGGCCATATTTTAAAATCCATACTTACAGGGGGACGAGACCACCCTGTATATATAAGGCAATAATCTTGCGGCACAAATACGAATTAAGTACATAAAATAATAAAAACAAAGAAAGAAAATCGTAGAAAACAAATATTTTTACTACAATCTAATACCTGAAGCTACTAATATTAGATATTAACTGTGCATTTGTTAAAACACCACCAGTGGGTGCGAATTTATTTATTATTATATTAATAAAAACGCCCGTCACAAAAGCGCTTAAAAAGAGATACGAAGTTCCATTAAATGGCACAATTTTTGTAAGCATGCTCTTGAATGAAACAAACGATTAATAAAACAAAAACACATGCACATATAACAAAAGAGAAAGAACAAATAAAACAAGTACGAAACAACAACTAGCTGATTTGCGTTTGTTCGTACGTGAAAATATATAGTATTTATAACGAACTAACGGCCTTAGTAATATGGAAGGAAGAAAATTGTGACTTACATAATTCTCTAAAGCCCTGATAAGACAAATATTCTATAGATTTCATGCATATGTATACGTAAGGTACATACATATAACAGTAGTATAAAAGGTAACTTATCAGTCTTTTGTTTGCACATTTTAAACAATATTGTGCAGTCTTTTTTTTAAAGATTCAAAACAAGTTGCCATATGTTTTGTGCTATTTTATACTTCTTCAAAGTGGAACTTCAGGTGGATTTAATTTTACAATCAATAAATAAGAAGAGAATATTGTTTAAAACAGCAAAACAAGTATTGATACAACATCTTTTAAAGTTATTATTTTTTCTGGGCACAAGAAAAAAATTAAAATAATTTTATGTAAGGTACAAGGATGAACAATAACAAATATATATATAAAGATGCAAGAAAATTGTTATCACATTATAAATTAATGATATAACAACAGTAACAATAATAACAACAAGAACATCCCCATGTACCCCCCTATTTTCACCTGTTGTTTTTTTAAATGAAGTTAGGAGAAAATGTAATAACAAATTTCACAGTTCATAGCTAGTATCACCATTACTAACCTCTTGTAATAAATCCTGGGCAGCTATTGCCTTTAGGACATTCTTTTTGCTCGTCTCCTGAACTTCCCCACCCAACAAAAGCTCATCTAATATAAAATAGGCCTTTTCAAAGTTGAAAATTATATCCAATTCACAGACCTAAAATACATTTCAACCCTAAGAACCTGTTAATACATTATTTTTGCTTTTGTACAACTCACACTTCCAAAATATTTGTCAAGTAACTCTACATAGCGATGAATTATTTCTAAGGTGAGTAATTCATTATCGTCCTGCTCAACAGCACAGCAAAAGTACAGACTGGCATATCTAAAAGCAATATTGCCATGAGGGGTGTGATAAAGACTCATTTGGGGATTATACCTTTTATAGACCACTTTAAGGTCTTTCCATTCAAGAAAACTGCACATTTTGGGTTTTCTGGCCAATATGGTTGTAATTAATTCCCTTGTTATTTTCTTTTTTAGTTTATCTGGATGGGCAATGTACCATTTTTGCAATCTTAATTTGCCTTGTCGGCTGAACAGTAACATAAATTGCATCTAAAACAATTATTTTTTTTTTGGTTTGTAATTTCGAGAAATAATCGATTTAACGTCACTCACCATCTTGTAAGTAACAGTTCACTTAATTTTACACTAAATTAAATAATTATTGTTGATAATGAACACCACACAACGTTCTTACACGTCCATGTTGACGTCGTAAATATTTTGACTTGCTTGTGATTTCCTGTTTTGCATTTATTTGATTTGTATTCTATAGTAAATATCAATAATTTTTCCGTATTTGTCAACCATAGAGCGGGGAGATAGAAACGGACTGTAACTATGTAACAGTTCACCGGTTAAACAAAAAAAATAATACTTGCTATATTATTTATATCCAATGTTACCCAAGTTACGATAAGAAGTGACTTTAAAAAGTGGAACAAAATGGCAAAAGAACAACGAACTGTTAGAGAAACAAAATACAACAGCTTCTGATGTTTTAATTTCAAACATTTGCAATACACAAAGCGTTCTTATTGTTATAAAAGAATATCATAGCCAAAGAAACAATCAGGCGCAGCAATATTCCGATGTTTACTTTCAAATGTTTGAAAAAGAAGAGGACAACTGACAAAAGGAATAAACAAATGAGTTGCAGCAGTTTATTCATTCTTATGTTTATTTCCAAACAATGTCGGGAGATGGAACAGCGAAAGCGAAAAAAAAAGACCAACGTTCTGTTGTTTTATTTCCAACTATTACATCAACAATGCAACATTTATTTGGGTACAACTTAATCGAAATAGAATTTATGTCGTTTTTAAAAGTACGTATGAATTTCTACAGCCTTTGGTGTTTGATATCTAGCATGTCACGTCTACAAGTTCCACTGGTCAAAAACTAACTCTCACTTCTAACGGTTCCAGTTCAAAATCCGGTCATCTAACTCTACCAGAGGGTGACCTGAGATGGGACCGAATATACCCCGTCCTATAATCAATTATGTCCCTCCTGCGCTCTCCCGGAGTCCCACGCCGACTGCGCCTGCTCCATCTACAAATTTTCACCCAAATTAACTCTTATAGAGATCCCAATTTTCTTTTAATCTCCAACATTTATGTTTATAACATTTAGTTTTAGGAAATAACGACACTTCTGCTAAGAAAATTTCACTAAGGAACGAAAAAACACCAAAATGATCGAATTGGCTCAATATGGCGGTTCTTCCACGCCATGCGGAAACAATTTTGTTACTACAACCGCCATATTGAAACAAAAAGGAATTACAACAACAATATTTAGCGATACACACATAAATAGAAGACGAACTAACACATAAATGAGACATTTTAATACTTGAATGTTGTAAAAATATGAAATACGTGTTACTTACATACAGAAAGACGTCGTTTTGTTGTTACCGATTCGTTGACGTTGGTTCGGCTACCGGTTGCTCTCGAATGCAGAATTTCGGTCTTTAGATACCAAACATAGTCCAGTGAAAAACCACACACATAGCACAGGAAGTACAAGTAAAGATAACATTAGACAGTCAGATGAAACCCACGAATAAGCAGCAGAGGATCACGGGTGTTAAAAAAAACAACAAAAGAAAACGAGAAACAAAAGCCGAGAATAAGACAATGCAAAGCCGAAAGAAACAAAACTTAAAACAGTCGAGTTCGATTAAAAAACAAAAATTTGTTATACTTTTTTGATGTACGATTGAGATAATCAATCAGAAAACATGTGTAAATGCTTAAAACAAAATGCATTTGTGAAACTCATAAGCAGCAATTAATTCAATAAATAAATATGAACTTTGTTGCATGGAACTTTTCGTGCAATCAAAATCATGCAATTGAAAAATTTGTTGGAAAAAGGGAACGTAAGAAAATGAACAGCAACAGAACACAGGCATTGTTTATTCTGTATATTCCCCTAGGGAATGTGTTATTTACATACAACATAATGTAAGGGAGGTATATTGCATTCGAACTTCATACTACCATGGTACGGAATGGTCTACGTTATCATTAGAGCATTAAAAATCTCGTTCATTTACGAAAAATATATACTCAGGTAACTCTCAAAATTTCAAGATAAGAAAATATGCCTCTAAGGTATACATGGTATGATTGACAATGGTGGTCCTCGAAAATTTGACGACAACAATTTTTTATTTTACAACTAGGCTTTAAGGTCCCAAAAGAACAATTTTTATTTCTTTTGTTTTTAAAAGGCAGTAAATTGTGGACATATTTATGAGTTTCTGTCAAAAAATTTTCGAGAAATTAGTTACCATTACCTAGTTCTAAATATTTTGAGGGGTATTTGTGCATTTTACTTCGTTAAGCTTTCGCATTGTACTATAGAGTATAAGTATGTATTTAGAACATTTGTTTTTTGTGCTACTGGTTATGTAAAAATAAATGAACTTCGTCTTTTCATTAGATAATTGCCTCTACACCCACAAAAAACAAAACACTGACTAGCAGCAGCCTATTAAATTCTAATAGTTGTAAATAAAGAAACAAAATCAGAAGTCGAATGGAGGATCATCAATTGTTCCAATTGTTTGCTGTTGGGTGGCATTTGTTTTAAAAAGGAGCGTTTCGCGCCCAAATACAATGCGCAAACTTCGTCAGCGAATTTTGTACATCATCAATAATACAACGCATCCAACAACGCATACATACAGTAATTCACGTTTTTTTCCCCTGTCAACTTCGGGGGCAGGGGTCGGGTTACTACAAAGTAAAACAAAATCAAACTAGTTACGTAATCAACAGTTTCCTATTAGTTCAAAAAAACATTTTCTAATCAACTATCTACCACCTACATACGTTGTTACACTACACACCCTGTAAATTACAATAAACTACGATTTGAATTGGTATTTTATTTAGTTATCGTTAGAACGATCAGATTGATCACCCTGTAGATAGTAACTACGAATTTTAATGTGTGTTCGATCGTGTTTTGTTTTGTGTAAAAAGTGACGGCTACGAAAATGTGCAATACAAGAAAAACAAACGTAATAACAAAAGAAACGTACTTCACAGTTATTTAAAAACAGATCAAGCGTGCGGCTATCAATGTTTCGAACATCTATGTACAAAATTCGTTATATTTTAATAGAAAACAACCCCCTTACCTCGCAGTATGACTCAACAGGACGATATTTCTGCAACAATAAAATATAAAAACCTTTCTAGCTCACTATAGATATATTAGGTAATTGTTAAAAACAAGCGAGTATCTCTAATTAGATGTATATACGCGCAATGTACTGTAAAAATAAGTATATATATTTACAAGGGGGTATGAGTGTTTGAAATCATCCCCTGTATAAAAATTATTATTGTTTCGCTAACAGGTGCCTTTACTGCGAATAATATCCTAAGGGTACCAAAGAAAACAAAGGTGAAGGTGGTTTTGCACTTGATAAGGGATGCATTTGGTGCGTACGGTGTTAGGAAAGGGCGTGAAGAATAATTGAAATTGTTACAGCAAAAAAAAAAAAAAAAGTAATTGTTATTTTTTGTTATCCAAAGTGAAAACAAAAGAGAACCTATTTTATTTAGTTCCCAGACGAATGTAATTTTTTATAGAAGCTAAGAAGCTTTTATGTACGTAAAAGAAAATATGTGAAAAGCGTTAAATAACTTTTTAAATAACCAATAACAAACCTTTCCATTGAACACACGACTTGTTTTTCTGCAAATCAAAACGCAATAGTAATAAAAGTTGCTACAGAGGCGACAAGATTAACTAAAAAATATCTAGATAGAGAAAGAAACAAGAAAATAAGAGACACACACATTGGATTAAGATTACGAACAGAGGTCATTGATTGTTGCTTTTCTAAAAAGATCACATCAAATTTTATTTATATTTGGACCATGTATGTTACGTGATGTAGAAGAGTAATTTTGTGAGACAAAAACCTTATTAAAGTTGTTGTTTTATCAACCTCCATATATCGATAAAACCCAAAAACGGATAAAAAAATCTACCTTAGCAGTCGCGTGATGTAGTCAGGCCAATTATCAGGGAACATAACCAGGAAGAATCCTACGGCGATTAGGATCATCCCGGCCAATTTCATCCCTTCGAACGTCGCACCGTAAAGGACTACATCAAGGGCTGAAACCGAAACAAAAGTTCCAATTTGCATTTCATAAGCTTATTATTTTATGGACGAACTTTTTTGCATTTGCAATTTACCTGCAGATACGGGAACCGCAGTGATCAACCCCAGAGTGATGAACATGTCATAGGTGAGGGCAACACTGAAGTTACCCAGCAAATTGGCAACTAAAATGCAAAATAAGTTGAAATAAAACAAATGACGAGGAAAACAAATTTAGGTGGATGCGCTAGGCTTTCAGTTATTTCTAACCGTTTCAGAAAAAAGACGGTTACTCAGTTTGACAGTCACGCCGAGATTTCTCAATCAAAATATGTAATGTTTTTAATAATTTAAACAATGAACTATTTATTTTCTATTTATGAATTTTTAATAATTTTCAACCAGTTAGAGGAGGTTCACCCTCAAATAAAAAGCTTTTAAAAGGAGAACTTTTGAAGTCGCTCGTATTCACTTGGGACATGCTGTATGTTTGTATACAAATCGAACTGCTCGGAATTCGCAATTTGTTTGTGTCTTTAGGGTGGTAACTTTGCCAAAACCATTTTAACATATCAAAGACTTGGCAGTGAACCATTTACGACCAGAAAACTTTACGTAGGCATTATAAAGAGAACCGGAAGTTCCCTGACATAAAATCAATCGCATTTCTCCCCGTTCGCTCATACCAACCCTTATTACATGTATTATTTGCGATCACAAAGGTCAACTTACCCAACGAAAGAATGCTACATGCGACTAGCAAAGGCCATGGTAACCTTTCCCACTGCAGAGTCTCGAAACCCATGAGGAACAGGGTTAGACACAAGGGCCAAAGAAGGGCAGCGTTTATCATCCCTATCAGCGAAAAGAACAAAGCTACCTGGCCGTAGGTCGCTTCGCCGATGACCTTTTTGAAGAGGACCTTGTACACGGCAGATCCTGCGGCCGCGGAGGCCGCCAAAACGACGCCACCCAGCGTCGGACTGCCAGTTATCCCGTCCATGTAAGCCAATAGGGCAACCCCCGTGTCGCACAATATCACAGCCATTATCTAAGAATATCGAGGGGTTGACTTTGGGTATGGACAGTTCACGGGATACTTACACGTATCCCGACAAATTGTTCGTGAAGGATGACCCATGAGAGCAAGTAAACGCACGAAACGTTGGTGGCAAATAAAGCCATAACGTCGGTCGCCAGGAGTATCCTTAAGGACCTAATATACATGTAGTTTGTGGCGACCCAGAGTAAACAAAATAAACTACATCTCGTCAAAAACCGCACTGAAAATGGAGAAAGAATGAAATAAAAGGGTCGTTTCAGCCCTCTCGATAGTGGGTCACGAACCAGCGGTAAAACCTTTATCTCGAAAATCCCTTAAGCTTTCAGAAAAAATGTCGGACGGCGATTTACAACGGTGACTGCTTAAACGGCATACGTAGTAAAGAGGAAAGAATAACATTGTCCAATTTGTTACAAACCATGTTGTGAAAAACGGGGCGTTATATGTTAAAGTCTAAAAATATAGTAGTTAAACATACGAGAGCATAAAAAGAAGCCCGAAACAATTGCAATAAACAATAGGTAAAAATCAAACAATCGCTGCTACCTAATCCTGAAAAAAAAAAAGAATATCTAACAGTTGCAAACAAAAGATGAACAATGAAAAATGAGCATCAAATAACTATTTGAAAAATAAATGAAATCATTTTAATAAATTCTGTAGGTAATAGTATTGATTATCTCCTCGTAAATGGAACGGAAAAAAGCACAAAAATAATGGAAACGGGGTGAAAGACGTTTTTCTTTTTTATTATTAACGATCTGGTGATGACTTACGTATTGTGTTTTAATGGCTGTCATATTAAAGTCGTTTGTGTCTTGGGGTAGAAGTATGGCACCCTCTGAATTAATCGGTCTCAGAAGAAAAAGATATTTTATACAATGCGTAGCTCCTACCCAAGAAGCTGTTACACATACGGTGACCCACACGCCAAAATAAATCTAAAATTACAGTTATTAATTTTCTATTAGGGGTACTCCTTATTTTGAAAAGGTCAACTCTTCGAATTACATCCAAAAATAATCAGCATATCGATTGTATTTATTTTCGTATCGACATTAGAGACAATTAAAGCTTTTTCAAGGATATTTTGAGTTGGGTATTTAAATAAACAGGAAATGTAGATTCGTTTTCGATTTTTCGTGTTACACGAAACTTTTTTTATGTATTGCTTAATAACATCAATGGAATAACGATGGTTTTTTTATGTTCTTCTCAGAATCAAAACAAAGACATTACTTTTTTTACTACAGTTATAAAACTTCGTCGAGAACTTTTTGCACATAATGTAATTTTCATGCGGAATTACGCAAAATTATCTCGCATATCCATCAGCGAATTAGCATATCTTTTGGTTGCAACCCCCATTTGCATATGTGCAGCCTTTTACCACACAGAAAATTGTTCGAATACATGCAATAATAATTATCGAAAACCCTGCCTCACCTTACGAGCATTTTTCGAACAAATTGACATCGTACAATTTTTGATGCGTCCCGAACATCCTGCCGTCGTGGTGGTGTTTGGGACTCCCTCAATATCACCCCCTCCCGTGGTACCACCATCCTGTTGTCCGCTACCTATGGAATCGGTATGAGTGAATGGACCATTTCCCACCCCCTCTTCTGTGACCAGAACGTTGGGAGTCCTACCCCTACGTGGATTGAAGATGGTCGGAATTTCACCGTCTCTCGTCATTTCGAAACGTCGTTCGATGAGCAAATCATTCGGAACATTTTTTTATCTAACAACTTAATTTTAGTCTAATTGTAAGTAAGTAAGGGACATAATATGGTAAAATATTTCGAAAAATTGGAGCCGGAAAATAACGAAAGAAAGAAAAATTTTTTTGTAATTTCATTTGAAATACTGAGAAAATTGGACAGTACCTGCGTCTTCAAAATAGTCTATAAAAATATATGGGGATTCTACGATTCCATCCTATAATACTTGTGTGTTTTCTCTCGCATTTCCGGACGTATTTGGACACAACATTGACATGCACCCCTTAAAAAGTTGAGTTCAACTAGCAGACTGCTGCTGGCAGTAGCATTGATTGCGATCGGCGCCGTTACAACAAACGACGCCAGGCGTCGGAAAGCGCATGACACTAAAATGCGTCCCCTGGCGAACTTGAAAGTAACATCTTATCATAAAGTAGAATTTATTAGAATTAGGGGGGTAAAATGAAATAAAATCTTCTCTTATTGTTATTTGTTTTTGACCAGTAGAAAAAGTTGCTGAAGAATTTTTAATGATAAACTCAATTGTAAATAAGGAAACAAAATCGAAATTGAAATCATATTCTATTATGGAATTAGCAACCCCTTTAACTGCAAGTATCGTTGGTTAATTCAAATGGAAATAAACCTAAAAGGTTGATTGAATTAGATAGAAAAAAGCGGCCTTTGTGTGGCTTTATGCATGGTTTCGAAATTGTAGGAATTAACCAACATTAATAAGTTTTATGGCTTCATCTACATACCATACTAGTCGTCTAACTATACATATTATGTATGTACACTAACGGTTGCATGGCGAGAGAGAGAGTGAGGCAATTGAAAGTGAACTTTTTCTTTAACCGCTACAAACGAATTGTTGAAAGCATTACACGTATTATTATTACATACAAAGCAAAAGTATAGCACAGGTAACTATCTACATATTATGTATGTATAAGTATGTTTATCCATGTATAGAGCGCCACTGCTCCTTTTGAATCAACGAATGTGTAACAAACATAACAGTGAAACTTTCTTAAAGAATAATTCAATAGCATTTCATGAGAATTATTTTCTTCATTTATTTAATTAAGTGAATATTTTTTTCAATATAGGTACTTATGAAAAAAAAAGCTGTGTTGCATGAAATAAACAAAATAAGATCTCTTTCCTAATGAGACACTTGTTTTGTTATGACTGAAACAGTTGCAGACTCATTGGTTTTCTTTATCGTTTCAGCAGACAACTGTTTTCCGTAGAATAGGATTTTGTTTTAAAAACAATTAAAGTTGATTTTGTTTTTCTTTTGTCAAAGTTAACAGAAAAAACGCCAGTCAATATATTACGCACCGCCACTGTTTGTATTCTAGGTGCGTTTTGTTAAATCACCTTGTAGTAGAGGATATTAGATAATGATGAATATCTGCCAAAGTCGTTTCTGGTTTGAAAAGGAATGTTGTTTGACAAATAAGGTTTAAAATCTGAATTGGTTGGATCCTGTATGTACAATAGGCACACAAGACTGTTCGACCGCCCACATTTCCATTAATTATGTTATTAAGAAAGGCTATCTCTTTTTCGTATTACCAAAGAAACCCATGGACATTTATCAAATGCAAATAGACTCGAAAATAAATTGCAAAATACTTGCTTATGTATAGATAATGAATAAAGAAAAAGTTTTCTAACAAACAACAAACGCTCAACGTTTTTAAATTTAAAAGTAGCTTAATTTCGAAATTTCCGAGGTGCCTATTCCATTGTATTTTTTGGTTTAATTTTAGGCCGTTAGTTTAATAATAAAATACAATTCTTTTTCTGCAATTTTGAAACTAGTACCAGTAGAGAAACGCTAATAATGACTTTGTACCTACGCAATCTCCACTTTTTCCATTTGCTACTTAAAAATAAGCATTTAATTTAATTAACAGCAGGAGAATCCGTTGTGCATTGTCTTCTGTGGGAATAGTAACAATATTGTTGTGCAAAGAAGTAGGTACAAGGTCCCATATCAATTTTCAGTTCTTGAAAATTGTACAATTTACTTAACAGAAGTTTTGTGTAGAAGAAAACAATACTGTTGTTAAAAGTAATTTGGTTGTCCGTTGTGTTGGAAATTGAATTAGATGATCGTTTGACAAAAGTTGGGGCAAACAAACATGACCCGACCCTAACACGGTTTTGAAATGAGCCGTGATATGGTGGCGAACAAAATCGGTGAAGGTATTAGCTGGCACTGATCCAAATAATCTTATTAATTTTGAATAATCGAGATCAAGTGGCATTCGCAGTCGGAATAAAACAGCTCACACACGACAGGATATTTCGACAGACGTCAGAGAGACAGGGACATGTGGGTACGAATACGAAATTGCCTTTCTTCCTCACGATTAGTTAGTTTCGAACGTATGTTGTAGAAGAGATAAATGTGAATGTCCGTAGGCCACAGGGTTAGGCACACTAACAAGATAATTAAAAATGACCCATGCGCTATGAACAATTCTCTTATTTTAAGTACGTGATGACGAAACGTCTGCTTGTTGTTAGTTTTGTAATTAAATTGAAGCAAGTAAAAAATTGTCGTGTTGTAGAAACACTAACTCGATATAGTACCTACCCATCTAAATAAATTTCATTAAAGTTAATTAACAGATAATATCTTTTAGTATCTATTGTTAGTGATTGTTTGTGTAGGCACTAAAAACCATTTTGTAGCCACTTAAAATCAATTAATAAATCGACAGAAATATAGCAGGCACTTAATTAACATTTATGCATAATTACGAATGCCTAATTGTTGTATGCAAAATTTCTTTTATTAATTAATCAGTCACCAGTGACATGAATATTCTTGGGAGATTTGAACAGCCTCGAAAGTGAGAAAACAGAAACATAAATATGATTTGATTGGATGAAATAAAAAAAAAAAAACAAAATGTTGATTGTTGAATTGTAAATACCACACACCCCTAAATATGTCTTGAGTGGGGTTGCCAGGTACAAACGGTAGGCAGTAAAGTTGATCTGAGTGGGTATAGGTACGAAAGGGGTGGATCTTCTTTTCACGGTTCAGTAATCCGGATTTGCCCTAAAGACTTTTGACTTTATTATATATTAACCATTTCAATGAAGCATATTTGTGTTATTTACCTATACTTCCTTAATTTTAGGGATATATATTCGAACCCCCTGATGGTCGCCTCAAAATCACACCTGCCAATGATTTCTGACTAAGTGCAACCGCCTCGAATATGGAATACATTTTTTCATAATTTTTATGGTTATGCCTATGATTTTTAAGTTAATTATGTAAATATGCATCAGGTACAAATTTAGTATGTCAATTAAATCTAAAAAATAGATTATGTCAATTATGTAAGAAAAATTTCTCACTGTTGACACACTTTTTCAAGACATGTCCAACTTGTTCACGTTCGGAATACAACATGGGTACGTAGATTGATGTGTTTTTGAACGACGGGACACATTGGGTATTCCAATCAGAGAGACTTTGATAATTGCCCGATTTACAAGCATGTAACGAAATCATTTGGATTTAAAGACCAGTTTAAAAATATATTATATCTATGTACCTACTCATATCCACTTTTACTTTCACAACATGAATTTCGTCGTCGTTTAATAATATTAAGATCGTACAAATTATTGCAGTAGGAATGTAGAAAACGAAAGAAATTTTTTGAATTCATAATAACCAGTTGTTGATTAGCCTATTGTTAATTTTCTTTCGAAACCAACCGCCTTTACGAAATCGCCTCGAACCATTAACAACCGAACATGAGTAATAAATTGTTTGCAACAAATTAAAGATCATTAACAAAATCGGCTAGAAATATTTTAACAAACGACCCAGAACTATTTCATTTTGCTTTTGCAAATTATTTATTTATTTATCGAAATCGATTTAGTCTTGTTCCAGTTTCGGAAGCTTTCAATGTCAATGAATGCATAATGTTTCAAATATGCAAATGCAGAGGAAATATACTTAAACAAAAGCAATTATTTTAAAGAAGTAACAATTGCATCTATTGTTTCCATTAAGTTGATCTAAAACAACTGAATTGTAATAACAATTGCCAGAGTTTTGATTGTTTCGTTGAAATTCTTATTAAAAACAGTTGAAACTTTTGTGCGAGATTTACTGTAAAAAGTTGAAATGATTCTCGATCCAAATCTACGTGACCAACACACACGTCAAGGCTGTCGAGTTCCGGTAGAACGGTAAAATCATTTCACGTTTCGTCACGCAGGGCATAATTTGGACAGATTATGATTGGCGATTATTAATTATTTTTCAATTCTTATCATTTTTACTTCCTAGCCAATTAGGGTTAGCAGAGATAATTACTAGTGTTATAAGGATTGCTTAAATGTTACAAAAGCGGCTGTAGTTATTATGACAGAATGTTCCAAACTAGGCTAAGAGGTGACACGAGGGCCATTACCTATACACATGCATTGTCTTTCCAATTTACAACGAGTAGAAATTCTTTGATTTTATTTAATTTCCTATTTGTTATGTACTTATGGGGCTTTTTTGGCATCCGCCTCGGCTTGTATTTGTAATAATGACAATGCACCAGACTAGCCAGTCAATCGCCCCCTGACCCCGCCCGTACGCTGTAGTAGGTCAGAATAATATCGTAGTTGTTATAAAATATTTATGTGTCGCTTTTAGTGTGACATAATCCAAATAAATCTATTATGTTGGGCAACAGTCAGGAGAAAAAAGATAAGATCTACGACACGAAAAAGTTTATGTTTTCAATAACGGGGTGAAAGGCCAACAGTTGATGTTTTGAAATCAATCTGCCCTTTGCATTACGATCACTGGGGGTACACTGAATCAATTATTCGGTGCATGTTCCAATTCTCGAAATGGCTTCCATTGAAGGAAGAAAAAAAGGCCTTTTATTGCCAGTTTAGAATATTGTACCTAACTAACAAAATAAAACAAGACAATAATTTTCGTGGGAATTTAAACCATTAACTAATTAATATCTATGCTAATCCTTCTGCTGTTGTTCGAAGCAGATTCTGTAAAGTATTTGAAAGTTATTGTTCGATATTGAACTGAATTCAACAACCACTTTTAGCCTTAACAGCGTCAGCTAAAATATGTACAAACCGTAAAACTTAGTAGTAACTTTATCGCCATAATTTTTGCTCGTTGCATAATTGTTTTAGGCGGTTCGGTCGGTCGAGTCGCCGCCACACATTCCGTTACAAATTATACGTTTTGTGTACTGTGCAGAATGCTATGCCCACAAGAAAAGCAACAATAACAACAACAACAACAATTTATAAATATCTTCCGACCAATTTGGTTCGTCCGTCGTCGAAGCGAATAGATAAATACATAGATAACCGGAGGCACGTATAAATACGTAGGCTATACCTATGTACATATACGTAGAATAGACCAGAATCAAACCACCATATCATAATATCATACAACACCATACCATCATAATATCCTGGATCCGTAATAAAATAATTTCACTTTCTGCGTTGCATTTTTCATGCCTTGGTGAGCTCCAACAAGATGCCTGTTATGAGAGCAACCGTGTCGGTTTCTAACGGCCCAGCGACGGCGCGTGCGGATGTTACGAAAGGAAAAAAAGACATTTAGAATTGGGGAGGAGGGAGAAATTAAATAGATTGGGAGGACTGGATGGGTTTTCGTTGAGGGAGGAAACGTGTGCAGAAAATTGAGAATTGGGTAAGTGAAGTGGTACTTGAATGTTTACAAAAGTTGGTAGCCAGTCAGACAAAGAGAGCGAGAGGAATTGAGAAATAAATGGGGGGTTACAAATACCGAAAAAGTGAGGATCGAAGGGGTAAAAAAAACACCGTCCCTTAGCACAATTTTAACTTCCTATAGTAAAATTAACAGTAACTTGGTGACGTGCCTCCGCCCCTGACATCACAGTACAACACAATATTGTACTGTCTTACTATAATTCCTATTTATTATTACTGATGTTATTTTTTTCGCTTTCCACCTTTTGTAGCATGGAATACCAGCCAGACAGACGGACGGAATTTTTTCACGTAAAAACGCTTACGTAGCGTGGTGTTTCACTTGTTACCGCTACGCACTTGAATAATCGTGGAAATAATTCGTAAGGAACGTTAATTAATTAATGGCAGAAAGTGACCACGTTATCAACCGGTGCATCTTGTTATTTCTTACTTTTTTTTTTACTGTAGGGTTTCTGGTAAAGGTAAAATAATTATTCCGAGATATTTATGATGAAAGCAGTTTTCTAAACATGCTTTTTTTAAAACTAATTAGAATAAGTATGGGGCCATTTCTACCACTTTTTGGCATTATTTCGGAACTTAACATAAGTATCTATATGTATATCTATAGAAAGTCTCAATACTTTAACGTTTTCTCCTTATCATTTATTAATACTGAACTCGATGGGGCTTGTTTCACTCGGTTTCTTATTACTTTCTATTACATACGAAAATAGAAGCAACAACCATAAAAAAGACGTGAAAATTCTTGTAGAACAGTCGTGACATGGAATGAAATGTGCAACGAAAGTAAATAACGTAGAACTTACATGAAAACATATATGTTATATATTGTTGTAAGTACATGGGAGTTAAACATATTACGATTTTATTTCATTCTAAATATTTTTTTATTGTAATTAGAAAAAAGTGTGACGACCTAAGTGTTATATAACGGTCTCTGAGAATCTCCCTTGCGGAATTATTACATAAAGAAACGGAGTTTCGTAAATGGCCGATTTTGGTTGATAGGAAAAAACATTATTTAATCAAATAAAAACCATTTTTCGATGACCACGTCGTAATGTTAACCGTTTAATTAAGTTCATTTGCATTGTATCAAACAAAGCGTCACTTTGCTCCAAATCATCTTACCAAATATTCATAATTATTTTAAATGTTTGTAACCTCGCAGACATTCCGACATCCTGGATCGGTATTACCGGATTATTAAGAATGTACTATATTAACAGTTTGTTGTGGTTTATCACAAAAACTACATTTTAACTATATATAGAAAGCGTTCGACATCATACATATATTCACCGATTTATGAATGCAGAGTAGAGTCGTAAATAAATAAACAAATACAAATGAAATAATAAAAATAAACGACCCTAATTCGATATGTGTGGAGACAAAGCGCAATATTCCTGTGGAAAACAATTGCCCAAAACCACATTAAGTCAGTACAATCATAACAACATAAAGTATTAGATAATACAAAACAGTTGAGGATTTAACACAATAAAATTATAATTATCAAGACAACTAAGAAGCAAATGCGCACGAAAAGCAATCGTCAAATATCTAGACATGAAAAATTGAAGAACTAGACAAGAGGCCTAACCACATAAAACAGAACCAATTAGACCGTATATACAACAATTAAAACCATCGACGAAAACATTTTTATTAATCGAAGATTCTTGGAGATTTACCCACCCACACAACGTATAACACTGTAGCCCAACCCATTCCACACCCCACACGAAGAGACATATAAAAAATAAATAAATACAGTTTCGAGAGGACCAACAACCCTTTTTCATTAAAACCATCGACGAAAACACTTTTATTAATCGAAGATTCTTGAAGATTTACCCACCCACAAAACATATAATACTGTAGCCCAACCCATTCCACACCCCACACGAAGACACATATAAAAAATAAATAAATACAGTTTCGAGAGGAACAACAACCCTTTTTCATTAAAACCATCGACCAAAACATTTTTATTAATCGAAGATTCTTGGAGATTTACCCACCCACAAAACATATAACACTGTAGCCCTCCCCATCTCACACCCCATATGATGGCGTATTAAAAAATCGAATTATTGCAACTTCAAGCGGACCAAATTACCATCGACGACAACTCTATTTATATACGCAGAGACTTGTAGTACACCCACCCTCACTTATGAAATGAGACTGTATCCCCCAGCCATTAATTTCGAACGGACCTTCAACCTTCATAGACCCAACAGTTGCCCCACAAATTCTTCAAACTGAGAAGTCACCTCCAGACTCACTCCCCAAAGCGAAGGAGAAGGATAAAAGCCATGGATCGGTATGCAAGTAGCTTCCAGAGCAGTCAACGATTGGGATAATTTCATTCATCTCCAGGGTCGGTCGTTTTTCCGAACGGTGCTGTTGAGGGCCAACATCAACAGTGAAATGAGCTTGGCATCCATAACCAGCAGAGGCAACTTAGAACAACCTCCATTACATCAGTTGCGGAAATTAATACTGAAGACAAATATTCTGAAAAAATAATTAGATTAGTGTTATTTGGAAAAATTGAAACTGTAAAGGCAATAACTCCCCTTAATTTTAAAGATGTCTATGCCTCTTGTTATGGGAATAAGCTCTTGAGTAATCCTTTTTGGGTTTCACTCGCGCACTTCTTCACACAGTAACACTAATTACGATCGAAAAACACTAACACGAACGCGATCATTCACCAACACACTGAAAAATAAATTCCAAAGTTGGGAAATGATGAAAGTATCCAAAGACATCAAAGGTGGAATGGGGGGGGGGGTTTAAATCCTCTTCATCATTGTCTTCTTTCAGGAAAACGCTCAAAAAAAGGGGGATGTCTATTGAAGGGGTTCCAAAAATTGCAGGAATGAATCAGATGATACTACTTCTTTCGGTGTTGAAATCATATGAAA